>NJDC01011621.1:392178-402462 GCA_002245475.1 Calephelis virginiensis | reverse complement strand
TTTGCAGCAACTTGTCCGAGTACGATCGTCTTACCTATTTCAGCCCTCATAATGACTGTGTTATATTCCAGTTTCCTGGGTAGGGTAGTCGGTATACTTACCCACTATGACAAACATCCGGAAACATATTAGCGACACACCTATAACATCTATGGTGTCGTGGGATCAGCGTGTCATTTGCCATGAAGCAAAATTTATGATTTTTACAGATGACGGTTTCTTAGCGGTAATTAAAAAAAATATAAAATGAATTACACCAAATGCCGATAATGAAGAGTACAGCAACCCTATGAAATATATAATGTTGTCACCTTAAATATAGCCGTTTATTGAAGACGCTATCAATCTAGTGAGTGTAATAAGCCCATCGTTTAGTAATCTTGTGATCCCAGCCATTACCCGCGTCGCCTACATCCCTCTGGGGTCGCGTTTACCGGTTTATTAAACTACGAAATTGTTTGCTCAAGCAAAATTTGTTTTAGTGATTTACCGGTAAATATTTCTCTTAAAACCTAGTACATGATAGAAAAAGTCGTCTAAGCGAAAATTTGCAAAAAATGCAACATTCCTCCTTTTTTTAAATACTAATTTGCTGTTTACTTCGCGGTTTTTACAACTTCACAGTGCTTTGAGAACCGAGCAGAGTGTTCATCCCGAGACATGATTATTTAAATAGATTGGACTGATTCCTACAACGCCAGTAATAAGGGCCGTATCTCGGGAGACTGTACCTCGACTTGGTGCTGCGTTCTGGTTACTGGGTGGATCGATTGTAGAGGTTGTGACTCGTAAAAACGCGTAAGGTACTAGTATACCTCAGGCAGGAAAGACGGTTTGTAGTAAATGGATTGGACTTATCAGAAGTCACAGGTAGAATATATTGGATACGTATGAATAATGTATATGCTCCACATAAAACTAGCCCACTATACTGTTACAGTAGCTTCAACAATACATACATTATATATATACGTTTCGCTTTGCACAAAAGCACAAACATTTGTGTTTAACTTTCGTAGAGTGCAGTCACAGTAAACATTTTAATCAGTATGGAAACTAAACCTCGTTATCAAACTACGAATTACATTTTAATAACTATGTAGTTTAAAAATAATATAAGTATCCCAGCAAAAGATCAATACGATCGTGGCATTTAAAAAAGATCGTAGAAACAAGTCGCAACGTACTGTTGCGCATATTTGTAATAATAACTTTTTTTGAATGACTAATTGTTGCCAACCTCGCGGTTCTTACAACTTTGCAGCTTGTTTGCAAAATTACTTTCGATTTTCGAACGTTTGTCAATTTTATACTGTTTCTTATATAAAGTCGTGCAGTCTAAACTTCTGAAGATGCTTCGGTAACGTGTGACGCTGGACATGTTTGGAGTCTTCTCCTTGTGGTAAACCCGAAACATTTACTGCCCACCGTCACCGTAATTTTATTATACCTAATACGTAGTTTATATTATACACCTTTACATTTTAGCAAGAAGTTTCAAATTTATTATTTTATTTAATTTATAAGTGCTATTACTTTACCTCACATTTTAGCATGTTGCAAATTTATTATTTTTATTTGCATTATGCAGTGGTTTCTATATCATATTATTGGTTAGACATCACGCGACGGATGGCGTGACCCATGAAGCTATAACACTACTGGAGGTTACAAACCTAACAAAGACCTGAAAGGTTACCTTTGAATTTCGAATTCATGCAAATTGGAAATTGAAATCGGATATGTAATTTTAGGTACACTTGAACACATAATGGTGAATTATTAACATTTAGTTAAAAGTAAACAATGATTAATTTTCGCTGATTCGTTGAATTTATTCGTGACTAAATATTAATAATAATCCGCTAGTAGGTACTGTTTTCACAAGTACCTTAAATTACATATACCAATCAAAGTTGAAAAAAGCATTTTCACGCCCATATCCCCGAAGGGTTAGGCAGAGGCACAACCAGGGCACCCACGACTAGCCGAAGTCACTAAGTCCCACAATGTGATAGGTGACAAGCCTATCGCCAACCGGGTACATTTCCAATCCCGAGCAACATTTTTTTTATAAGAAAATTGGAACACTCAATTTTCTTCTTGTTGCCAGACCCGGGATTCGAACCCAGGACATCATGCAGTCAAGTCCAACAACTGAACCACTATGCCACACAGGCAATTGATCCAAGTTTAACTCGCGTGATATCGAAGTTCGAGAGTAACCCTACTGATGTCATTTCCAAATATTTCATATTCACTCTAATGTACTGATCTCTCTTTCGTCTGGACTTTGTTAATGACATCATAAGACTCTCAGAAAGAGAGATCAGTAATCTACAATGCGTAAGCAGTATTTGGAAATGACATCTGGTCTTTTTTATGAGTGTAACCTCCAGTAGTAGTAATAGCAGATACGTATTTACATCAACCTTCACCGATACTAAATATCGTAATTTGGATATCATGTTATAAATGGTTTGCTTTAAAAATCCTGGATAGAACATTTTTAACCAATTTTTAATAACATTTTAAATTATTTATACGGGATACTCACGATCTCTTTACATCATGGATGAGGTCGTCAATATAGACGAAAATGTATGCATTAAAACTACATAGTATAAAACAAAGTTGCTTCCTCTGTCCCCATGTCCCTTTGTATGCTTAAATCTTTAAAAATACGCAACGGATTTTGATGCGGTTTTTTAAATAAATAAAGTTATTAAAAAGAGGAAGGCTTATATGTACATTTTATACCCGAGCGAAGCCGAGGCGGGCTGCTAGTCATAGTTATATTAGTATAGTATAATAGTATTAAGCACATTATCAATGTTGACACAACACGAAAAGATGCACGCACGCCCAAATGAAATAAGTTGCCAATTATTTTGGAATTGTATTTGAATAATTCACTCTATGTCAATCCTACAAAGTTTATTTTCTAACGCATCTCAATCTTTGCAATATTACCGCCCACGGGATACTTTTAAAATACCCGAATTGAAATTGGTGTAACTATTTATAATTGTATGAATGATTTATAATTGTAACTTTATTTTGTGAATGATTTTAAGCGATATTTGAATCTGTAATAGCATACAATGTTTGGACGATTCAATTGTACAAAACATATAATTTATTCTTAAAAAAATATTTTCACGCCCATATTCCCGCAGAGGTAGGCAAAGGCGCAACTAAGACACTTACGACTAGCCATAAACACTAAGTCCCACAATGTTATGGGTGGCAAGCTTATCGCCAAACAGGCACAAATCAAATCCCGACCTACTTTTATTAGAAGTAGCCAGCAATCTTTTTTCGGTAGCAGTCCATATACGTAGCTATGTTTTAAGGTAAAAATAAATTGCTAATATTATAAATTTTAGTCAGAAAAATATAAATGAGCTTTTGCCATATTTGCGATTATGTTGTAAATGCGTAGACGTATCTTCCCGGTGGGTGGTTTATATTTTTGCCCTATGTTACGCATTTACGAGCACGATGCAAAATTTAGTGTTACATTTATAGACAACCTAAAATTTTTTTTTAAATAAAAAAAACGGTACTTTTACTCGGATCGCATTTTATCAAAAACTATGACAGCTAAGCTCGTAGGAATTTTAGTCTTGCGTCAATTACAATTTTTTTATAATTTAATAAAATTAAACTGTCCCAAAATAAGGTTAAGACAATATTCTGCGCTGGTACAACCTGTGATATCTATGGTGTCTATGGCCACGGTTATCTCTTACCATCAGGTTAACCTTATGCTGTGTTCGCTGACCTCTCACATAAATAATTAAGTGCAATAGAATTGCAAAAACCAACTCTAACAATTTCATTTGATACCAGGTCGCAATTTGTTATTTTTTTTATGATATTGGAAGGCAAACGGACTTCCTGATGGTAAGAAATTCACGCAGCCTAGAGACACCAAAGATGGTAATGGTGCGTTGTCAACCTGAGGCCGGGATGTTAGGCCTCGAGCAAAAGTAAGTTTACTGGCTACCTTACCCTCCAAACCGGAACACGTCATGACGTTATGGCGGCAGGAATAGGTAAGGCGGTGGTACCGATCTGGATGAGTCGCTGCGAAACTCTACCACCTAGTCAGATGGCACGGTGTTAGTGACGGTAAGCCTATGCTCGCCTTTTACGAGCTGCCTGGCAGGAAGGCAGATGGTCTATTCTGCAAAGGAGCCCGGACCAACACGGGGAAAAATATAGTAATTAATAATAGGGATAATTATTTTTTCTTAAGATAACAGATGGTTACGAAATGGTACCACATGAATTTTATTATAAGATTAATGAAGACCTATCTTTGTAAAACAGTATCTGTGAGCCCATATCGACGAAGAGGTAGGCAGCTGCAAAACCAGCGCCCATGATTATCCAAAGACACTTAGTCCCACCATGTAATAGGTGGCAAGCCTTTCTACACACATCCAATCCCGAGCAACATTTTTTTAAAAGAAAACTGGAAAAACACATTTTCTTTTGCTGCCCTACCCGGGTATCGAACCTGGGACCTTATGAAGTCAAGTCAAAATCAGTTGGCTATTGGGCGAATAATCGAGTAACAAATATACAGTCGAATTGAGAATCTCCTCCTATCTTGCAATCGGTTAAAAAAAGCTGGATCAATGCGATAGTTCGTAGTGTAGCGTCTTCGGAGCGTCCACTCTGGGTAAGCCTATGCTCGCCTTTTACGAGCTGCCTGGCAGGAAGGCAGATGGTCTATTCTGCAAAGGATTTTTCAATTTGATTTTGAACTGTATTTATTTTTAATAATAATTATCGTCTTTGTGGTCAAATGGTTTAGGTGTTGAACTGCATGAGGCTTAGTGTTCGAATCCCGGGACGGGTAACAAAAAGAATATTTGGATATTCCAATTTTCTTAATAAAAGAAATGTTGCTCGGGATTGGATATATGCCCGGTTGGCGATAGGCTTGCCACCTATTACATTGTAGGACTTAGTGTCGTCGGCTAGTCGTAGGTGCCCTTGTTGTGCTTCTGCCTACCTATTCGGGATATGAGCGTGAAGATATTTAATTATAATTATTACATTATTAAGGGTGTAATGACTAACCCAACAAATCAAAGAACATAAAATGGATACAAACACTCTGGTTAAGTGACGTACATAACCCGACTCAGATTTATTCAAATTGACATTCGTATTTGAATGCTGAATGGTGTGAGAAAATTGTATTTGTTCCATTTTCATTCACACGATTCCCTTTAGCCAACCAGCCAACCGTTTAATTGCTATCGATCTATTCTTACTCAATTCCAGTCTATTACACCTTATAAATGAAGTTTTATCAAAACACTAGTTATAAGAATAAAGCGTTCCATATTTTTTAATAAAAACATGTAGACTAAAAGAATCTATAGTTATAGTCGTTTAGACTTGAACATAGAGCTTTACTAAAAATACTAGTCTTTCGACAAATTTTTGAAATCATTTGCTATCTTTCGAAAAAGAAGTATCAACCCGCGACATAGCATAAATGAAAAATTTGGAGTCCATTTTCACTTCGCTTAAATAATTAAGTTTAATAATTATGTTGTAGATAATACAACTAGGGGCCCACGCCGTCGAACAGGTATAAAATATACATATAAACCTTTCTCTTCAATCACTTTATCTATTTAAATAAACCGCAACAAAATCCGTTGCGTAGTTTTAAAGATTTAAGCATACAAAGGGACATAGGGACGGAGTACGCGACTTTGTTTTATACTATGTAGTGATATAAAAATAAATCGCTGAATGTGTTGCTAAACGCATAACTTCCAAACGAAAGAACCGATTTGGCTACTTCTTTTTTTATTGTGTTAGTTGTTGCCAGGAGAAAGTTCTTATGAAAAGAACAACTGGGATAAATCCTATATAAACTGAACGAACAAACAAACTAACAAACAATAACAACAAAGTTCGCCAGTTTATCTAGTATAATATAAATCCCTGCCAATGTTACAAATACAAGTGTGTCTGTGCTAGTTATCATGTCGAAATGGCAGGCTATCTTATGAATTTTGGAATTAGTAAAAAGATTTAAATGGACTATGCTATTACTGACTCCAACAACTTAACGAGTTTCCACTGGACATAAATGTTGCGTACCTAAAAATCAGGGGTGAAGATGCAGGCAAAAACTAGGATATAATAATCCTAAAAAGAATCATTTGATAAAATACAAAAATTTCGTATCAGATTCGGATAATGTACATGATATTTTGTCAAAAACTTGTTTTGTAACTCTATCTATCTCTACCTGAAAATGGGCGTGAGATTATTTTTTTCGTAATTAAATTAAATTATCAATAACCTCATATAATTAAATTATAATATTGAGGTAGGTCTTCGATAATTGGGTAAAATTTTAAACGATTTTTTTTACGAAATATAGTTAAGATTTCGCCACACGTTTGAGAAATTCTATTATCACACAGACGCAAATATTTTTTTTTATCGTCATAGTAATTGTAAATATTATATCACAGTAATAAGTTAAGATAATAAATATTTTAAATCATCATGAATGTCAAACTGAAATTACTTAAGTCTTTTTTTTTGCCACCAAAATTGACTAATTTAATTCAATATAAACACGAAATTCAATAATTATGAAAAAACTTCTACTATCTTTTCTCTCCATGGCGCCAAAACTTATTACTTGAGCCAGTAATTAATTGTATTTAAAAAAAAAAACCTTTTCTTTCGGTGCTTAGTGGTGATATTCAGAGATATTTACGTGGAAGTACGACACTGAGTTAATCTTTGGACATTTATTATCACCCAGATGCATGTCCATCATATTATGTAAAATTAACGTTTGAGATTTTGTTGGTTGAGTTGGTAACAGTGTGTATTAATAACAAATTTAGTTTAACAAATTAAACTTAGTTGCCACATAGTTGCTAATTGGCTACGTAGTTGCTACTTTTCTAAATATCCGTGATCATCTGTATCTACATCCTTTTAATTCTATTAATTTTATAAATGCGAAAGATTGTCTGTTTGTTTGTTACTCCTTCACGCAATGATTGCTGAACCGATTGTCATGAAATTTGGTACACACGTTGAAGGTAACTTGGATTAGCACATAGGATAGTCTTTATCCTGAAACAATTTTCCTACCGGACTACGCGGGCAACGCCGCGGGCAACATCTAGTAATATCTAAAAAATAATCAACACTTCGCGTCTTACGGCCAATGTTAATAATATTTCTCTAAAGATGGATTTCAAGCAATCTAGATAGCTGCGTATCCGCCGGCCTATCCTTTACCTAATTGCCATATATATCCTGTCCACAGATATGTTATTGGCAAGCGATAACATAAATATGGATCAAAATATCAATCTTGGACAGCAAGTTTTGGATTAGGATTGATTATTAATATTGGCCGTTAAACGCATCACGCTTGAACGAATGGACCAATTTTGCTAATTATTTTTATTGTATTAGGAAAAATGTAGAAAAAACCATATTTAATTTTGTTCATCCAAACTGTTAGTAGGTACATGTTAATATCAAGCCATACGAAAAACCGGATCTGTTAGTTCATTATAAAATATAGACATATTTTATACTCATATAACAGTTATTAAAATTAAATCGAATTGAGAGCAGTCTATTGTTCCGGACAATTAGTTATTTTGTTACTTGTTCAAATAAGTATTTCTTTTCAAAATGTAGATTTTTCCCACTTAGTGAATATTTAATAACTATTACATTGTTTTATACTTGTAGCGTAAAAGTATAGACACTTTTTTTATGTTATAGGAAGGCCAACAAGCAGACGGATTTCCTGATGGTAAGCAATTCACGCTGCCTAGAGACACCAAATATGGTAATGGTGCGTTGCCAACCTGAGGTCAGGATGTTAGGCCTCGAGCAAAAGTAAGTTTACCGGCTACCTTACCCCCGAACCGGATCACGTCATGACGTTATGGCGGCAGGAATAGGTAAGGCGGTGGTACCAATCCGGGTGAGTCGCTGCGAAACTCTACCACCTAGTCAGATGTCACGGTGTTAGTGATGATAAGCCTATGCTCACCTTTTACGAGCTGCCTTGCAAGAAAGGCAGATGGTCTATTCTGCAAAGGAGCCCGGACCAACACGGGGAAAACTCATGTTACATTACTCAATGTTTATTGTTCCAGATAATGCTTATTAAATTAATTCTGGTATCTATTTAAGTATTGAATATATGGGTTCGAATCCCGGGTCAGCCAACAAAAAGAAAATTAGATTTTTCCAATTTTCTAATAAAAAAAAAATTGTTGGTCGGGATTGGAATTGTGCCCGGTTGGCGATAGGCTTGACACCTATTACAATGTGGGACTTAGTATCTTCGGCCTTACTTACTTATTTAAGTATTTCTACATGTTAGTATAGTTCACTAACACCGATAACACAAGTATAATTTTGCTTACTTTGGGGTTAGATTCAATTTGTATAAATTGTCCAGTGAAATTTATTTATTTATTTACATTTGTATTATTTGTACTTAGAAAAAAAATTTCACGCCCATATTCCCGAAGGGTGTGAGAGTCACGTCAGCCTTTCGCCAACCGGGCACATATCCAATCCCGGGCAGCGTTATTTATGTTAGAAAACTAGAATAACCACATTTTCTTTTTGTTGCTCAACCCAGGATTCGAACCCAGGACCTCTTGCAGTCAAGTCCAAGTGAACCGATAGACCACAGAAATAAATAAATAAATATCCCTAAGCAAATTACACAAAAATCAATCTAACCCTAAAGTAAGCAAAATTATATACTTGGATTAGGAATGTTAGTAATACTTATATATAGATATACTTTAATAGATACTGGAATAAATTTAATAAATACCTGGACCCAGAAACACAGACATCACACAAATGCCTGCCTCCATCGAGAATCGAGCCCCATTTGTAGGTGGCGTTAGGCGCTAATAAATCAATGACGTGGTGAAAATACGAGTAATAAAATAATAAATAATTAGTAATTGAATCACTTGCTAAAATAAGTATTTCTTTCCAAAATTACTAGTCAGTTAGTGAATTGTTAATAACTTTTAGATTACTAAATTTTGTATAGTAGAAAACAGCAGACAAACACGGCTCTTAAGATGGTAAGAGCATGGCTAAAAGATATCATATGTTTGATCGCCTCGTGGGCGAGTGGTTAGCTAATTACCCCGAGCAAACGCTAGGCTCGGACACGATTCCCGACGGGGGCAGACAATTGTGTGATGAACATATAGATGTCTGCATTTTCGTACCTCACTGTCTTGTAAAGGGGGTGTTGGGCCAAATGTGCCTTACCTAGGTCTCCCGGGTCCACATTCGCTTTGTAAATTTGCTTTGTCAATCTTTTATCTGCGTTCTTTCCACATGACCGAACCACAGAAGCGTGTCCTTTCTTATTTTAACACAAACACTTTCTTTCAATCCCACTCTTTCTCTGATCTTTTTTTCGATAACAACGGAATACTATAATGAAGGTTATAAATGAAAACTTTAAAGCTTGTTGTATTTCTCTTTCGTATTTTACGAGTTATTTTAGTAAATAAAACGGTCCGTACTTAGTAATGAAATGATTGCCCTACAACGAGCACTTTGGGAGTCGTTGTCGGCGTAAAATCGTAAATGTTTCCGCTTTTTACAATTATTGCAGCTTTGTCCTCATAAAAATACTTTAAAACTTGTAATAAGTACTTTTCTCATATGTATATATTGGTTCCCACAAAATAAGTAAAATAAGGCAATTATCACACGCCACCGTTCACCACCGGTGAAGTGGATCTTAAGTTGCATTAACCTCCTAGAAATCCGTAGATACCTAACATACGAACTCTGCCCGACAGCGCGGTCGAAAGGTGCTCTCAACGCAACCGCACCTACGCGCTGTTGTCCACGCGGAGAGGCGGTGCATAACACACGGGCACAGGATTACCGCGCGGATCGTCGTAGGACCTACGTATTCATTTTATTTGTCAAGACCAACTACTTTGTGTCCAAACTTTTTAGTGCGCCATCTGTGATCTTTTATCGTTGTCATCAATATATTTGTTTGTGTGTGTCAAATGCATGGTAGTGTGAGTAATGTTTTATTTATTGGTTTTATGTACTTTATAAGTATTATTATTGAAAAATATTAGCGTTTTGCACTTCTCCTACACATAAACTATAAGTGTGCCAAATTATGCTCCTGCGTCCGCGCAATTTTCGTAAAAAGAAAAAACCATGCATGTCTCATTTAAAGTTCCGCTTCAT
>NJDC01011621.1:374219-384437 GCA_002245475.1 Calephelis virginiensis | reverse complement strand
CGATATTGTAACATCTCTAACATATGTACAGTTTATCAATCGTGTTGATCGATTGCTTGATATCGATAATATCGATAACATATTTTATGTAGATGAATTATTGTGATTTAGTGATAAGCTATATTTATCCGTCGTTCGGCGGCACTATTAGATAAAATATAGGGCGTGTCCTTGTTCGAATACGTAGTCCATTTACAACGGATTTTAAAAAGTTATTCGATAATATTTACAACTTTATTTATTTACTTTTGGTAATACCAGTTCGGTTTTATTTTATCAAAAAAATGTTTTGATCGAATTTGTAATGAATTATAAATAAACAAATAAACAAAAAATCCTGAACAAATTATAAAATCGATGTAACCCTAAGACAAGGAAATTATATAACTAAGGAAGTATCTTAACGCCCATATCCCCGAAGAGGTAGGCAGAGGCACAACCAAGGCACCCACGACTATCCGAAGACACTTAGTAAATATCCCACAATGTGATAGGTGGCAAGCCCATCGCCAACCGGGATCATATCCTATCCGGGCAACTTTATTTTTATAAGAAAATTTAAAATATAGGTACGTTTTCTAATTTTCTTTTGTTGCCCGACATGGGGATCGAATCGGGACCTTAAGAAGTCTAGTCCGATCCCGGACCGCTAAACCACAGAGGCGATTAAATTTTATGCTCGTGTTATGGGTGTTACATAGATATTGATACATAGAAATACCTAATTAAATACCAGTATACATTTAATAAACACTCAGACCCAGAAAGGCGGACATCAGAACATTCATCACACAAACGCCTGTCCCCGTCGGGAATCGAAACCCGAGCCTCGCGGTTAGTTGGCCGAGTTAGGCGTGTACGCTAACCACTCGGCCAACGAGGCGGTCAATGCTGGAAAAAAATGCTAAACTCAAAATGAGACACATTCTTTTGTGTTCTGACATTTTTCAGCAAGACGGGTCGCCTAATGACAGCGAACAAGGGACAATCTTAATGAATACGTATTTTCCTTTCTAGATCGCGGCTGACGGGCAAACAAAATGGCCGCCGGGATCTTCAGATTTAATTCTTTTCGATTTTTTACGGAGTTATATAAAACTGTAGTTATTAAAAACTGAACTTAGAAACAAAGTTCTATATAATCCACAAGATGAATAAAATAAGGACTGCTAACGAAATTACGAAAATTATATTGATACTTTTTATTTAACGTACCTACCTACGTGTAAGATAATTAAGCGCGTAATTACATCACGATTTGATAATTCTTTTTTCAAAAGATATCAAATGATTCCGAGACGGTCCCACTTAAATTTTATACCCATCCAGTACTGAAAGTTTTTGCCTTTTTTGGATTCGATTAATTAGACTATAATAAGGATACATCCTTTTGTAATTTATGTTATGATTAAGTACTTTGCTAATATTATAAATGCGAAAGTTTGTATGTTTGTTTGTTTGTTACTCCTTCACGCAAAAACTGCTTAACTTTCATGAAATTTGGGACACACTTAGAGGGTAATAAGGATCAACGTATAGGATAGTTTTTATCCCAAAAATGATCCTGTGTGTCCATTAACTACGCGGGCAACGCCGTGGGTAACACTAGCGTTTAATAATGAATAAATTTTTTTTAAATTTAGACCGCTAAGTTTCTTTCGCCGGATATTCTCAGTGCGTCCTATCACACACTAATCCGGTGGTAGCTTTTAAAAATGCCGAAAATGTATGGTCCAAGTGAATCAAGTGTTTTTCTGATTCTGAACAGATTCGGAGTCATTTTGAGCACTTAATACATTTTTGGTCACGCTTTTCCCTTTATTTCTGACAGAAAAATAACTCTCATGATGGAGCCTTTCGATCAGGGTACTTATCGTATAAAGCAGAGGTTCCCAAACTTATTTCATGTAACGCCCACTTTGAAAATCAGTTGTTTTGTAGCGCCCCCCCCCCCTCGTTTTTTTCTTGTCAATAACCTCAATAACATATTTGTTGCGCCTAGTTTAAAAAAAAAACATTTTTTTCAAGATTTATACCGCCCCCCTCTAGACTTCCAGCGCCCACAAGGGGGCGTTATCACCCACTTTGGGAAAGGCTGGTATAAAGGGTAACTTTTTTACCTGTAACAAGTTCTGTCCCGGTTATTTTGGATTTGCTCGTGTTGATCCGAGTCCACTGAGTATATCAAACCATCTTCCTCTCTGCAAACCAGCTCGTAAAAGGCGAAACACAAGTTAAAATATAGGCCACTACCAACAGGACCACTGAAGGAAGAGGCTGTACGGCAACTTGGTCGGGTATGGATCCATCGCCTTACCTATCCATTCCTGCCATCGTTTTGCATATCATGTTCCGTTTTGGTGGGTACAGGAGGCAGTACACTTGTACAATAGGTCTAACATCTTGGTCGTAGGACCGTGACACATCTGTAACGTCTTTGGTGTGGATAGGCCACGGTTGTCTCTTACGATGGTAAGTGACGAAGAGACCTATGTGCTTGTTCGCTGGCTTATGACATAATCTAAAAAAAAGTATCTTCACGCTCATATCCCCGAAGTGGTAGGCAGAATCACAACAGGACACGACTAGCAGAAGACATTAATTCCCACGCTGTGATAGGTGGCAAGCCTATATTTTCTTTTATATGCCCGAACCGGGGTTCGAACCCGGGACCTCATGAAGTCAAGTCCAACGCCTAGACCGCTAGACTACATAAGCGAATATCCAATAGTTTGGGTTCAAAATGACTGTGACATAGTGACGAACAGGGTGCTGATTATGTATCTCAGTTGCCAACTCAAAATGGAAAAGTGTACATCAAATACGTAGCTTTCAAATGACGTCATTTGTGTTTGCTATCTCTATTGTATTTTTGTTGGTCACTGGAGATAGCAAATATGAAACACGTCATTTGACAGCGATTTGATGTGCACTTTTTCATTTTGAGTTGGCAACTGAGATACATAATCAGCCACCAGTTCTTGAATTTATAAAGGTTCTGTGTTTTTCCACCTACGGAAAGCTAAAAAGGACTCTAATGGTTTTAGTAGATTCAGAGGGCTTTAATTATTTGTTTTACTGTATTATAAAGTAGCGGTTGCCGGCCTGCATTAATTAAGAAAAAGTTTATGTTAAACAAAGAAGTTACTGCCCACACACCTAACGTTTCAGTGGAAGTAAACTAAAAGCTCATTGTTTGCTTAAAATACTACTTCAAATATAAATTTGATATTTATTCTTTAACCGACTTGAAAAAGAGCTTATCAATTCAACTGTATATTTCTTTCATTTATTTTATATGTTACGCGATTACTTGGCCAGTAGCCAAATGATTTTGATGGATCTTTTTTAGAAAGTTAAGATAGGTTATCAGTCCGAGGTGGTCCCTAATTTTATCATAATTCGACTAATGACTTTTGAATTATACTTAACTAGCGGCCCGCCACGGGTTCGCACGATTATGATATATACATATAAACCTTCCTCTTTGATCACTTTATCTATTAAAAAACAGCATCAAAATCCGTTTCGTAGTTTTAAAGATTTAAGCATACAAAGGGACGTAGGGACAGAGGAAGCGAGTTTGTTTTATACTATGTAGTTATAAGGCATAAATTTTCGTCTATGTTGACGACCTCATCCTTGAAGTAAAATGTTGTTTAAAATTTGTATGGGACTATCTCGGTCTTATTAACTATCTTTCGAAAGACTAATCAACAAATCTCGACATGGTACCCAATGAAATATTTAGTCAGTTTTTGCAATTATACTTAATTATTAAACACACCGACTTTTATGTGTGGTATCTTCTTTACGCCCATGTCCCCGAAGATATAGGCAGGGGTACAACCAAGGCACCCACGACTAGCCGAAGACACTAAGTCCCACAATGTGATAGGTGGCAAGCCTATCGCCAACCGCGCACATTTCCAATCCCGACCAACATTTTTTTTTTAAATTAGAAAATTGGAAAAATCCATCTTTCTTTTTGTTGGCCGACCCGGGATTCGAACCCGGGACCTCATGCAGTCAAGTCCAACACCCGGACCGCTAGACCACACAGGCGATATTACGTGTGGTAGGGATATAAAAGGAATATAAAAGTCTTAATAAAACTATATGGTAAAAGCAGAGAAACTTACCTGGTTTGTTATATCTTGTTACGCTTTTGGAAGGAGGGATAGTCGTTATATTTACGCAAGCCAGCATAACCTTCCCGGGGTTACTCTTGAATCTCGATTTTAAATTGAAAATTGGAATCGGATATATCATTTTAGGTATACTTAAACACAATGCTTGCGGATTATTTATTTATTTATCTTTATTGTACACCAAACAAAGTTAGTTTGTACGAAAGGCTAACATAATATCTATTGGCATTCTTCACCAGTCAATTTTTGGGCCAACATAGATAATTTTTTTATCGCATTCGTTTCTTTTTTTGGAACTGAATGTGAATAATCTGCTAGTAGGTATTTATTTATTTAACAATTTATTGCGCACAAAGATACAGGAGCAGTAAAAATGCACAAAACGGATTGTGCGCAAAAGTATTGGTTCAATTTGGTTGAAATCGAGATTCAAGAGTAACTCTACTGGCTGGCACTATACCAATATCACTTTCGGTGTCTATAAAGTGAAGTGTATATCTTGCCATCAGGGGATATTTGCTTGTTTGCCTTCTAATCTTTGCCGGCTGCCTAAGTCTCCGGCTCGATACGTGTAAGCGATTATGGGAAGGAGTAGGATAATATAGGGTAATATAGGGTAATATAGGATAATATAGGATAATATAGGATAATAATAATGAACGTTATTTTGCCGATGAGTTTGCCTTCACCATAAAGTTACTCTCCTAACACAGACTTGTAGGGTTACTCTTGAATCTCGATTTCATGCAAATTGGAATTGGATAGGTAATTTTATGTATTCTTTAACACAATACTAGCTCATTATTAACATTTAGTTAATAATGAACAATAAATTATATTTTCGGATTAGTTGAATTTATTTGGAACTTAATCCTATAGTACTGTGTTTCAGAGAGCCTAAAACGATAAATCTGGATCCAATTTCCAATTTTGCATTAAATCGAGATGAAAGAGTAACCCTACTGATGTCACTTCCAAATTTTGCTATTTCACTCTATTGTACTAACCTCTCTTTTTGAGTGTCTTTGATGTCAATAAACAAAGTCAAAATGACAGAGAGTTCGGTACATACAATAGCAATTAAATAAATAAAATAAATAAATAAAGGAGAATATAGAAAATGAATAAAGAAGCAATATTCGGGAAAGATATAAGTAGGGTTACTCTCACAGATTATTAACATATATTTGCCAATAAATTTAACGAAACTGATAAAATAATTTATGGTTTACTATCAACTAAAGGTTAATATTTCGCCAGTATATGTTCAAGAGTAGCTAAAGTGACATACTCGATTTCACTTTCCAAAATTTTGTGAATCGAGGTTCAAGAGTAACCCTACTGATGTCATTTCCATATATTGTTATCTCACTCTTATGTACGGACCTCTCTTTCTAAGTGTCTTGTGACGTCCAACGAAAGAGAGGTCCACACATAAGAGTGAGTCAGCAATATTTGGAAGTGACATCCATCGTTGTTAGGACTGTAACTTCCAGTATAGCTTCATGGCCCTGACAAACAATAACAATCTTAGTAAGCGGATTCGCATGAGTGTGTTATCTTTGTTATCATAAGTCAAATGTTAACGACTTTATCATATGATGTATTTATTTATAATGTTTAACACAGTATAGGTCATTAGGATAACGCGAAGTGAGGGTCAAACCGATTCATGAACTTTAAGCATCTTTGTCGGGTGACTTATTTTTTGAAGACTCCAAAAACTAGGAGGAAATCAATCCGGCGGTACGTGTTTTTTTGTAATTTTTTTAAGCGATAGACAAAATGGTTCTTAATATTTTTAATATTTGTTGTTAATACTTAATTGTACTTATTTTGTAGGAAGTTTAATTATACACAATAAAGAGTTTAATTATACACAAAATTCGTTCATTCATTCTCTTCACATAAAATAGGTCATGATTTTGAGTTAGTGTTATATATACAAATTTGATCAAGATCCGAAAAGTTATTTTTTATTTTAGAGACCAGCGAACAAACACGGCTAGGCAACCGTCGTCTACAGACACCATAGATATTACAGGTGCGCCGCTGTCCTGAAACCGGGGTGGAAAGCTTATTGTGCATGTCTACTGGCTACCCTACTTTACAAACCGGTATATGGTAGAGTCATTATGGAGGCTCGGACAATTAGCTGCACAGGACACTATCACCAGTGATCTATTTGGTGCTGAGCTATATTTAACCAGTACTCGCCTCTTACTATCTGCCTGGCAGAGAGGCAGATGGTTATACTCAGCGGGCCTGGACCACCAACACGGGGCAAAAGTTGTTTGTGATGTATACTGAAGTTTTACTTAGTTTTTTTAGTTTTGCCGCGATTAAATAAATTACTAGTTTACACTAAGGATGTTACGGAGCTTCGACTCCGATTTCCACAAGTAAGAACTTCCAGTTAGTTTCACAACTTCGGTTTTGATTTCAGCTCCGCCACTTTTGACTTAAACTGACGTTATGGCGGCAGGAATAGGTAAGGCGGTGGTACCAATCCAAAAGAGTCGCTGCGAAACTCTACCACCTTGTAAGATGTCAAGGTGTTAGTGACGGTAAGCCTATGCACGCCTTTTACGAGCTGCCTGGCAGGAAGGCAGATGGTCTATTCTGCAAAGGAGCCCGGACCAACATGGCTCTGAACTCTGATCAAATCCTCAAAAAATTCTGCCATTTAGTGAATATTAGCTCTATTAAGGCCCCATACTTAGTCAGCTAGAAGAGCCAATCAGCGCACTCCCCCGTTCCATGATTACTATGAAATATTGCGCTCTAAAGTAAATTTTTGACACTATAAAAGTAAAAAAAATATAAAAACTGAAACAATTATCTTTTAGGTATAATACTCATGTATCTATGTTTAGTTAAATCTGGTGTCGATATTTTCATAATTGAAATAGACAGTTGGGTTTTGCTTTCAAAAAAGAGTTAACTTTTTGATTTTTTTCTATCGAGCAAAGTGAAATGAATCGTGTTTTGGAAACACTAGTCTTATAAAGCATATTAATGTTAATCTTGTGTATTTTTGTCGCCAAGATCCGTAATAGCTGTGTATGAAAAATAAACAGTATTTTGCTAACGTATTTTAGCATACATGGCCCTTTAAATATCACACACTAGAGTCATGATTACAGCGATACGAGCGTTGTTTCTGAAAATAACTTTTAAAATCGTTTGACTGTTGTCAACGAGCTCAAGTAATGATCCTAGGAAGCTGTTCCAAATAAAATCGCTATCTAGGGGTGTCAAGTGTTTATAAAAAATACTTTTTGTAAATATTTTTTTTTCTTCTAGTTCTTAGCGCCATACATAGATATAGGTTTTGAGAAGCTTTGAATTTAAAAAGGAGTTTTTGTTCATAAGTCATTTTTTCAAAAAAAAAAAAATCTTAATCTAATGAAAATAAGCATTCTCTTCTAAGCATTTAAATGAATCCCCATTTCGCGTGGTCATCCCATCTAGACTTAACGTTTGAACCAATTTGATATTTTTTTGTAGTGTTATTGTCAGGAGTAGGTTTTTATGAATAGAAAAACAGGAAAATTTGAAAGAAAATGGAACAATACAATACTTTTTTTTTTCCATACTAACTATATAGTAGAGAACTACTATATAGTAGAGAAAAAAAAGAAACCTGAATGTATGAAAAGTAAGAAAAAACTCTGTGTGGAAATTTGAGTCAATATTCATCAAAATTATTAATAAAACCTCAAAAACAGCTTTTGAACTGTTGAAGAAGTACTTAGTATTTAGATTAAGGATTAAAAATACAAAAAATCAGATATGAAACGAAAGTGAAATGGAAATGATTTATTTTAGGAAATATGTGTGTTAAGTAGTTATTACAAACATATTTCTTTTATATAAACTTATATTACATTTATTTTGCCACTTGCAGTTGCCCGTAACTTTGTTGCAAGTGAACATGATCGCGCTGAAGTGACTTTACTAAAATTAAAAACTGTCAAAAAATAGTAAATTTAGTTTTGGTATGCTTATCCTGTAAAAATACGTAGCAATCATTTTTAAAAAAAAAATTTCATGTACATATTTAGTTTTTTTTACTGTTTTATTTTATATAGGTATAGACTATTACTTATTATTTTTATTCAATTAGTTTTTTGACCTTACCAACACAAATTGATTAGAAATACTTAAAAAGTATAAAGATTCTAAATTTACTAACGGCCAATATTAATAATCAGTCCTAATCCAAAACTCGCTGTCCAAGATTGATGTTTTGATCCATTTTTATGTTATGCTTGCCAATAATATATCTGTGCACAGGATAAATATGGGAATGAGGTATAGGATAGGCCGGCGGATACGCAGCTATCTAGATTGCTTGAAATCCATTAGATTGAGATACATTATTAACATTGGCCGTTAATCAATTAAATTCAACATATCTAAGATAATAATCTATATAATTAATATATATGCAATGTGATTTTTCGAAACTGGATCAAACGAAATGTGCGGATACCAGACAAATAATTATCGATAAAAAAAATAAAAAAAATATTCCGGGACAAATTCCAAAAAATACACGCACTGTTATGTTTTTTTTATTGTGTCTTTGTTTCTAAGCGATGTATTTCTTTAAACTCTCATTTGACAGCTAGAAAGTATACCTACCTGTTTGATTAAAGTATAATAACAAATTTGAAATAGGAAAAGGTAGGCAGAGAGTAACTATTGCCAAATCTCACGATCCTGACAAATTTTTCAAAAGAGTAATGAATGTGAAGGAACACATTCATTACTCTTTTCACATAAACACGCCGGTTTTGGAGACTCTTGACGTCACCCTCGGATAATATCCGAGTGATCTAATCGTGGAATGAATTACTGAAGCTTATGATTGTGTTTTCAGTGTTTTTTTTCAAGTTTTATTTTTATTGGAAGGCAAGAAAGCAGACGGATTTCCTATGTCTAGTATCCACAAACAAGGGCGTCGCCAAGGGGGTGCAAGAGGGGCAGCTGCCGTCCCCTAGAGATTCTAAAAAAGATGATAAAGCAAACAGTCTTATATTTTTAACTTCACTTGATCGGTTATTCTAGTACGTTTTCTACAACTTTGCTACTATTTAGAGCGAAATGCCTCCATAAATGCAAGGCAAGTGAAAAAGTAGAGGGCAAGAGGCTCCCGATTGAACCTACAGTGTATATTTTTCTCAATCTCCGTACCAACTTGCCCCCATCTAGACCAAAGATTTATAACAAAAAGGGTTATGTTCTCAAACATCGATTCATTATTAACTCGATTTCAAAACGACCTTCCTACACAAAACAACAGAATATGTAGATAGGTACATGAGTCAGCAGTGCGTCAAACGATGTGAACTTGTGGATTCCAATTCGGAACAATGAACTTCGTCACTGGGTCAGCAGATTGGAAATTTTTATAATTACTATTTAATTACTACGAGTGTTTTTTTAAGATATCACAAAGAATGTGGCTTGAGTGTAATGTTACTTCCCTGTGTTGGTCCGGACTCCTTTGTAGAATAGACCATGGCATAGGCTTACCGTTACTAACACCGTGACATCCCAATAGGAAGTAGAGTTTTGCAGCAACTCGCCCAGATTGGTACCACCGCCTTATCTATTTCTGCCGCCATAATGTCAGTGCTTGCCGTTGACGAATTCAACTTCCGAAGATAAGGTAGCCAGTAAACTTACTTTTGCTCGAGACCTAACATCCCGGCCTCAGTTTGGCAACGCACCATGACCACCTTTGATGTCTCTAGGTCGCGAGAATTTCTTACCTTCTGCTTGCTTACCTTCCAATACCATAAAAGAAAAAATAGTAATTAGGTACCTACTCAGTGATCGGACACAACAATTTCTATATGCCTACTCTTGAATCTCGATTTCATGCAAACTAATTTCTAGTAACCTCTGTGGTCTAGCGGTCTGGCATCGGCCATGCACGGTTGTGCCTCTGCCTACCTCTTTGAGAAAGGGAATATGGGCGCGAAGAAACTACTACTGCTAATTTCCAGTTTGGCGGATCGGAATCGGATATGTCATTTAAATTCGAAAAAATCAA
>NJDC01011621.1:358341-370800 GCA_002245475.1 Calephelis virginiensis | reverse complement strand
CTTTTTGATTTTTTTCTATCGAGCAAAGTGAAATGAATCGTGTTTTGGAAACACTAGTCTTATAAAGCATATTAATGTTAATCTTGTGTATTTTTGTCGCCAAGATCCGTGATTGCTGTGTATGAAAAAAAAAAACAGTATTTTGCTAACGTATTTTAGCATACATGGCCCTTTAAATATCACACACTAGAGTCATGATTACAGCGATACGAGCGTTGTTTCTGAAAATAACTTTTAAAATCGTTTGACTGTTGTCAACGAGCTCAAGTAATGATCCTAGGAAGCTGTTTCAAATAAAATCGCTATCTAGGGGTGTCAAGTGTTTATAAAAAATACTTTTTGTAAATATATTTTTTTCTTCTAGTTCTTAGTGCCATACATAGATATAGGTTTTGAGAAGCTTTGAATTTAAAAAAGAGTATTTGTTCATAAGTCCTTTAAAAAAATATCTTAATTTAATGAAAATAAGCATTCTCTTCTAAGTATTTAAAATGAATCCCCATTTCGCGTGGTCATCCCATCTAGACTTAACGTTTGAACCAATTTGGTATTTTTTGTAGTGTTATTGTCAGGAGTAGGGGTTCTTATGAATAGAAAAACAGGAAAATTTGAAAGAAAATGGAACAATACAATACTTTATTTTTTCCATACTAACTATATAGTAGAGAACTACTATATAGTAGAGAAAAAAAAGAAACCTGAATGTATGAAAAGTAAGAAAAAACTCTGTGTGGAAATTTTAGTCAATATTCATCAAAATTATTAATAAAACCTCAAAAACAGCTTTTGAACTGTTGAAGAAGTACTTAGTATTTAGATTAAGGATTAAAAATCCAAACAATTAGATATGAAACGAAAGTGAAATGGAAATGATTTATTTTAGGAAATATGTGTGTTAAGCAGTTATTACAAAAATATTTCTTTTATATAAACTTATATTACATTTATTTTGCCACTTGCAGTTGTCCGCAAATTTGTTGCAAGTGAACATGATCGCGCTGAAGTGACTTTACTAAAAATAAAAACTGTCAAAAAATAGTAAATTTAGTTTTGGAATACTTATCCTGTAAAAATACGTAGCAATCATTTTTAAAAAAAAAATCATGTACATATTTTTTTTTACTGTTTTATTTTATGTAGATATAGACTATTACTTATTATTTTTATTCAATTAGTTTTTTGACCTTACCAACACAAATTGATTAGAAATACTTAAAAAGTATAAAGATTCTAAATTTACTAACAGCCAATATTAATAATCAGTCCTAATCCAAAATTTGCTGTCCAAGATTGATATTTTGATCCATTTTTATGTTATCGCTTGCCAATAATATATCTGTGCACAGGATAAATATGGGAATGAGGTATAGGATAGGCCGGCGGATACGCAGCTATCTAGATTGCTTGAAATCCATTAGATTGAGACACATTATTAACATTGGCCGTTAATCGATTAAATTCAACATATGTAAGATAATAATCTATATAATTAATATATATGCAATGCGATTTTTCGAAACTGGATCAAACGAAATGTGCGGATACCAGACAAATAATTATCGATAAAAAAAAATAAAAAAATGTTTCGGCACAAATTCCAAAAATACACGCATTGTTATGTTTTTTTTATTGTGTCTTTGTTTCTTAGCGATGTATTTCTTTAAACTCTCATCTGACAGCTAGAAAGTATACCTACCTGTTTGATTAAAGTATAATAACAAATTTGAAATAGGAAAAGGTAGGCTAACTATTGCCAAATCTCACGATCCTGACAAATTTGTCAAAAGAGTAATGAATGTGAAGGAACACATTCATTACTCTTTTCACATAAACAGCCGGTTTTGGATACTCTTGACGTCACCCTCGGATAATATCCGAGCGATCTAATCGTGGAATGAATTACTGAAGCTTATGATTGTGTTTTCAGTGTTTTTTTTCAAGTTTTATTTTTATTGGAAGGCAAATAAGCAGACGGATTTCCTGTGTCTGGTATCCACAAACAAGGGCGTCGCCAAGGGGGTGCAAGAGGGGCAGCTGAGATTCTAAAAAAAATGATAAAGCAAACAGTCTTATATTTTTAACTTCACTTGATCGGTTATTCTAGTACGTTT
Organism: Calephelis virginiensis; assembly: GCA_002245475.1. Taxonomy (NCBI): domain Eukaryota; kingdom Metazoa; phylum Arthropoda; class Insecta; order Lepidoptera; family Riodinidae; genus Calephelis; species Calephelis virginiensis. The sequence continues at coordinate 368,689 of NJDC01011621.1, read as the reverse complement.
TCTACTACTTTGCTACTATTTAGAGCGAAATGCCTCCATAAATGCAAGGCAAGTGAAAAAGTAGAGGGCAAGAGGCTCCCGATTGAACCTACATGTATATTTTTCTCAATCTCCGTACCAACTTGCCCCCATCTAGACCAAAGATATATAACAAAAAGGGTTATGTTCTCAAACATCGATTCATTATTTACTCGATTTCAAAACGACCTTCCTACACAAAACAACAGAATATGTAGATAGGTACATGAGTCAGCAGTGCGTCAAGCGACGTGAACCTGTGGATTCCAATTCGGAACAATGAACTTCGTCACTGGGTCAGCAGATTGAATTACTACGAGTGTTTTTTTAGATATCACAAAGAATGTGGCTTGAGTGTAATGTTACTTCCCTGTGTTGGTCCGGACTCCTTTGTAGAATAGACCATGGCATAGGCTTACCGTTACTAACACCGTGAAATCCTAATAGGAAGCAGAGTTGCAGCAACTCGCCCAGATTGGTACCACCGCCTTATCTATTTCTGCCGCCATAATGTCAGTGCTTGCCGTTGACGAATTCAAATTCAGAAGATAAGGTAGCCGGTAAACTTACTTTTGCTCGAGACCTAACATCCCGGCCTCAGGTTGGCAACGCACCATGACCACCTTTGGTGTCTCTAGGTCGCGAGAAACTTCAGAGGTTCTTACCTACAGAAAATCCTTCTGCTTGCTTACCTTCCAATACCATAAAAGAAAAAATAGTAATTAGATACCTACTCAGTGATCGGACACAACCATTTCTATAGGCCTACTCTTGAATCTCGATTTCATGCAAACTAATTTCTAGTAGCCTCTGTGGTCTAGCGGTCTGGCATCGGCCATGCACGGTTGCGCCTCTGCCTACTTCTTTGGGAAAGGGAACATGGGCGCGAAGAAACTACTACTGCTAATTTCCAGTTTCGCGGATCGGAATCGGATATGTCATTTAAATTAAAAAAAAAATCAACAAATCCGAGAAAACAATTTATTCTTTATTATTAACTTAATGTTAATTCATTAGTATTGTGTTTAAGAAAACATAAAATGACGTAGTTGATTCCAATTTCCAATTTACATGAAATTGAGTTTCATGAGTAGGTACTGTAGTATGTAAACAGAAATTACTTGTTTATGGCATGTGTTTTAAAATGGTTTTTATGATATAAAACAGTGAATAAGTACATGGCAAGAAGAGCCAACTGAAGATGGTAAGAGGCACGTGGTAAACCTAGTCTGCACACCATAGAAGTTATAGGTGCGAGATTAGGTTCAATGCGCAAGTTGTTACAAAATATTTAACCATTCAAGTAAATTCTGTCGCATTGTGAAGCGTATAATTATTAAATTCATTTTAAACAATAATTAGTCATTAAGAGTCAATGACCTTACAAAAAATTCAAAGCAAAGGGACAAAAGCAAGATGAAACTTAGGTCAAAGACTCGCAATAAGAAAAGCTCCAACCGATCAATTGAAGTTAATGGTATAGGTGAGTATTCTTTATACTTACTGTTAACAACCTATTACATACATATTTTATTGTTTCAAATCTCAACGTTGCGCGCCAAACGGCCAATATTAATAATCTCTCCTAATCCAAAACTTGTTGTCCAAGATTGATATTTTGATCCATTTTTATGTTATCGCTTGCCAATAACATATCTGTGGACAGGATAAATATGGCAATTAGGTATGGGATAGGCCGCCGGATACGCAGCTATCTAGATTGCTTGAAATCCATTAGATTGAGATACATTATTAACATTGGCAGTAAATTGGTAGGTAGATATTTATCTGAAGCACGAATAGAAATGTACATATACAGGATTACATGTTAAGTCGACCTAGATCCGTTAAGGGCGCATAGCTTCCATCATTTGACCGCCTCGTTGGTCAAGTGGCTAGCGTACACGCCTAACTACACCAATCAATCGCGAGGCTCGGATTTGATTCCCGGCGGGGGCAGGCATTTGTGTGATAAACATTTAGATGTCTGCATTTTCGGGTCTAGGTAAGTACAAAATTTACTTTGGTATCTATTTCTATGTATTAGAATCGTTGACTAACACCCCTAACACAAGCATATAATTTGCTTACTTTGGGGTTAGATTTAATTTGTGTAACTTGTCCTGGGATATTTATTATTTATTTCTGACTGATTACATTTATATACATATCTACATGTCAAGAGTACAAACAACCGCAAAACAACAAGAGAATGAAAAAATCAGAATTGAATTATAGCCCAATTTGCATCTTGACTTTTACTGTTCTCCTAAGGGAACCCCATCAGTGAGTGGGATAAAAAGTATTCTATAAACTTTCTCCAAATATACTGTACCTACCTGTCAATTTTCGTTACAGTCTCTTTAGTAGATTTGACGTGAATCGCGGTTAAGTAAACATTAAACACGGACATAAATTCTAAAAATGATAACAATGTGTTCTCTTTTTTTTATTTTTTTTTATTTTATGATATTGGAAGGCGGACAAGACTGATTTCCTGATGGTAAGAAATTAACGACGCCTAGGGACATCAAAGGTGGTAATTGTGAGTTGCCAACGTGAGGCCGGGATATTAGGCTTCAAGCAAAAGAAAATTTACCGGCTAACTTACCCTCTAAACCGGAAAATGTCAGGAATAGGTAAGGCGGTGGTACCAATCCGGGTGAGTCACTGAGAAACTCTACCACCTAGTCAGATGTCACGGTGTTAGAGACGGTAAGCCTATGCTTGCCTTTTAGGAGCTGCCTGGCAGGAAGGCAGATAGTCTATTCTGCAAAGGAGCCCGAACCAACACGGGGAATACGGGGTTTTGCTGCCCATATTTAGTCACCTGCCTATTTTTTTAATACCTATATGCAATGGGAACAATTCGCTTTTCTACAGATGTACGAGTGTTATAAGTATATATGTTATAGATATTTGCCTTTTGTGCATGTTTACTGCTAATTCATTTTGTGCGTTTTTGCTTTCTTTGTGCAAAATAAAAAAAGATATAGAGACACAGATATGAAAAAATAAATTGCAATCGTTTCAGCGAGTAAAAGTAAATTGAAATGTGGGAGAAATTACTAGGATAACTAGGATAATAATAAGATACATTTGTAATAATGGAATTGCTTAGTTATTGTTTGGTGTTTATTACAGTATTCTGCTGGCAGTTAGCAAAAGAAAGTCTATGACTTATTTTGGTGGGATCGAGAGAAAATATAGACTGGTAATTAAAGAATTTCGTGCTTATATTGACTAAAATTAGCAAATTTTGGTGGCATTATGTTTATTTTTGTCAATCAAAGTGCACAAAAAATGTTTGACCGCCTCGTTGGTCGAGGGTCTAGCATCCACTGACCAACTGCGAGGCTCAGATTCGATTTCCGACAATCGCAGGCATTTGTATGATTAACATTTAGATGACTGTATTTCCAGGTCTGGATGTTTATTAAATTAACTTTGTATCTCTCTAAGTATTTCTATGTATACCTAAGTATCGTTGACTAACACCCATAACACAAGCTTAGTATTTGCTTACTTTGGGGTTAGATTCAATTTAATGTAATTTAAAAATACACACTGTACCTGTATACAGTGTGTATTTTCTCGACGCCGCCAAATTTCACACAACGGTCATTGCTTTTGACCTTGATATGACTGATTATGACCACACATGACTAGCTTTGAATAATTTAAGAAGTGAAATGTTCTTGAAAAAAATAGTACATTGTGTATTTTCTCAATGCCGATAATTTCACACAATGGTCTTAGGGAAATCATTGCTTTTGACCTTGATATGACTGATTATGACTACTCACAAATAACTTTGAATATTTTAAGTCCAATATTGTAAAATTGTGTAATAAACTGATAAAAATAATGATGATTGACTAACGGCAGATGCTACCGCGCATGCCAAAATAAAAAAAATGTTTTACAGAAAATTGGTTGATCTCATTTTTTATCTAGTAAAATTTAAAATCGTACATCACGTAGGCCAAAGGTTTCCAAACTAATTTCGTCTAACGTCCACTTTGAAAATCAGTGAGCCTGTAGCGCACCCTACTTTTTTATCTTAGAAATTTCATACTTAATTTTTTATCTTAAAAACCTCGTGCGAAACTTAATTACAATTATTTTCTAAACGAGACTTTTCTTAGCAGAGAGAGCAATAATAATGGAAATTTACAGTGATATAAATGTTTTTTATTCAAACTTATAATTTATCGTATATGTAATAAATAAATATGGATTTATTGTACCTAGCCAGAAAATATTAATTCCGGTGAATTTTAAACTGTGAAGTAGCTTGAGTTATAATAATACATCGCCCCCCATTTTTTTGGGTCCCTTACTGCCCGCCTCATAGCCACAAGCGCTCAGAAGGGAGCGTTATCGCCAACTTTGGGAAAGACTGGCGTAGACCATACGTGAGCTACTTCTGACGCGTCTATGTAATACTAAAATCTACCACTGGATCGGTAGGCGAACACATATATATCTGGTGGAAGAAACTTAGGCTTATCTTTTTTACATGTTATACAAAATAAACTTTACTTATTTAAAAAGTAATGATAGGTAAGTCATACATTATCATTTATAGGAGACTAGCTGCTGCCTGCGGTGTCGCCCACGTGGTTAATGGTTCCACAGGAATATTTTTTCGCGTTAAAAACTATCCTATGTGTTAATCCAATTTACCCTCTATGAGTATGCCAAATTTCATGAAAATCGGTTAAGCAGTTTTTGTGTCAAGGAGTAACAAACAAACAAACTTACATGCTTTCACATTTTTTATGGGTATTAGCAGGATTGGCTTGAGTAGCAATTTACTCAAGCACTCTTATCCGCTATCCGCTAAATACTCAGCAATGGTAGCAACAATAACCTTTTTAAAGTGAAACTTCTTTAGAATCGTTGTGATTTCAAAACGGGTGCAACGGAAAAACGACAGGTAAGAGACACAAATATATATTCATCTCATTCTTTTGCAGGTAAGAGACACAAATATATATTCATCTCATTCTTTTGTCGATTTACTGAAGTTTCACTATCGTGTGCGAATCGCACACTCACCTTTATTTTTTTTATACAATTTGAATTTGATACATTTTTTAAATTTGTTAAATGGAACGTCTTTCATATAATCGGCAAGTTTATTGTAAAAAGTAAATGGCTCAACAAAGAATGGCTTACTCTGTGGAGACAAGACAATGCACAGCAACATTGGTTTTTCTTTTGATTTCTCGTATTTACACATACCTATATTTTTGTTAAACGAGCTTATATTTTTCTAATTACATGTTAAATTTTGAAAGATGTGATGGGGCATCACAGATATAAAATTAATTTCTTTGAAGTTTCGTTCAGGAAAACTTCGTTGCCTACCAATCCACATCTTCAATGCGAAACCACAAGAATTTCAAGTGCATGCACTTTATGGGCATATTTTTCTCAAAGGCAAAGGCATTTTTAATAGCGGTTAAAAATGCATTTCCTTAAATCAGCTTTAATTCTTTTTTAATTATTTTCCACTTTGAGAGTCGACAATTATGGGAAATGGCGGCAAAGAGAAATAATTAAACTGAATCCAACTTATTAATAAACGCGGAGTAAAATAATCCAGGGTTCAATCTGGTTTAACAGTCTTTATTACAATGATATACAGACTATAATGTATATTGTGGGACTTAGTGTCTTGGGCTAGTCGTGGGTGCCCTAGTTGTGCCTCTGCCTTCCGCTTCGGGGATATGGGCGTGAAGATACTTTTTTATACACTGTGTTGCTATCTCATAACCTTACTCTGTAGCACGAAATAAGACAACGTTGATCTCTAGCTTTATTGAAGCAGGAATAGATGAGGTGGTGATAACAGTCCGATAAACTACTGCTCAACATTCTACATTTGTACATTGACTTAGAATTATTTGGACTTGGCGTGAAGAAAATTGTACGTATATGTGTACCTAAATTATTAGATTACAACCAGTGGCCAAAGGGGTCATCACATCCTGATCTCAATCCAAGTAAACTGCTGAACAGTACTCATACCCACCCAAGTTATAATGTAACTCACGATTTCGTCAGCGTAAAACCGTTACGATTTTTCATACAAATTTTCATCCCTATTTTAGTCCGTTGGAAGTTGATTTTATAAAAAAATAGCCTATGTTAGAACTTAAATCTTTAGCTATGCATATCAAATTCTATCAAAATCGGTTTAGCTGTATAGCAAAAGAGCAATAGACAGACAGACTTTTGCATTTATACCTAATATTAGTATGGATTTAAAGTATGTAGAACGGAATGTTTTATTTCTGGAAATAAGGTTCGCTAAAATTAAATATCACTCTGTCCTAAACTTTATCTAGGGCTATCACATGTGATTTTTTTTTTTAAATATATCGCCGAATCGCCGAATCGTCCGAATGGTTGGACCAATTTTGCTTATTGTTTTTTGTCCATTTGTCCATACAACCAAAATCCTGATGATCTCAAATCACTTCAATTAAAAAGGTTTCGAAATAAGGTAGGTAGGTATGTAAATTACTTTTAGAGAAAACATACCTATTATAGTGTCAATGATTTTCTTGCAGACAATAATAGGTAAATACCTAATAAAGTATTTCTAATACGAATAACTTAATTGCAGAGATGTTGGTTACAGAGAAGTTTGTTTTGCTGATTCTTCTCCTGACTAGCTAGGTTTGAAAACGGTTGTAGTAAAGCATTGGTAAATAGGTAATAGGACTGGTTACCGGGGAGTTTGTTTTGCCGTTTCTTCTCCTATCTAGCGAGGTTTGGAAACAATGGTAGTTTACGGTAAATAGGGATACATTAATTTATATTCTAAAAAATGTTTGTGTTAATAAATAGGTACCTAATAATGTATTGAATAAAAAACAGTGTGTAAATGGTAAATAAATTAACTAATTTGATAAATACACCACAAGTTGGTAGAATATGTTGGAATGCCTAAATAATTTTGTAACATGTTTATAAAACTCATATTCCGCAAATAAAGATTTCTTTCTTAGTTATTTTCAAGAGGTTTTTATCAAATGTAAAACTGAGAAAATTGGAGGAAAAAGCAAAAAACAATGCTTAAATTAATACAAACTTTAGTAGCTGTGTCAAGCGATATGAATGTCGCCGGGTCCTGGTAGTTATGTGATAAATACAAATTGTACATATCACAATAAACGTTATCTCATATTGAAGTCACTCAAATAAAATCAACAATAGACATATCCCATACACAATGATTAATTTCGAATTAAAAATATCAAACAGACGCATTTAACAGTAGCAACATTTATAATAAAAACATTAAAATCACCATTCAATTGCAATTATTGACGTATAATTTATAAATATTGTATTTGATATTTTCCATCGGCAGCGCTTGGTAAAACTTCTAAATATTCATATTTTTAAACAAAGAAACACTTGTACTGTTTTACGTATCACATATATATTTTTTTTTGTAAATAGCCTACCGGTTTCGCTTAATCAGCATCATCAGGGCTAAAACTTAAACTATAAACAGTATTTTTGATTTGTAAATATAAATTCATTTATAATGGGTAGATATAAAAAACTTTAATACCTACGTTATACAACGGAGTTGCCAGCATAGGTACTAAGAACACTATAATGGATCCGGATAAAACAAATCTCAAATCCGAATGCTACTGTATTGTAATACGAAATCGAAACACTTTCAGGAGCACGTTATATTTAGAGCGCGTTCATTCACGCCCGCGGACGGCTACTCACTGAATTGAAAATTCTGAAGAGTATCGCATTTACAGAAATAGATAACAACGTGTACATGTGTAAACACACCATTAACATTGCACCCAACTGCATAAAGGCTATTGTGCTAAAAATAATCACCTGTAGGAAAAGATTTTTAACAAAAGACAATGTATAACGTTTAATATAAGCAAATAATTTGGCAAGTTATTAATATTTCATTTTGGAATCCCTCCAGAATAATGTATAGATGAAATATGTAGAAATTAACACTTGCATATACCTAATTTAAATTGAGATGGCTGTTCTTATGTCTGTTTTCTCTATTTTGTTATGTGATTTTACTTTAGTACACATTCATAACCACGAATTATACATAAATGTTAATAACATACATAAGTAAAAGGCAGATCCTTTTGTGCATTTTTACTTCTCCTGTTTTTTGTATATTTTTACTTTTTCTGTGCAACAAAGTATTAAATAAATAAAATTAAAAAAAGTAGTCGAGCTATTTTGTACGAGTGTGACTAAAAACTGTATAAAAATTAAACTAGGAGGAAAATTGCAGGGAAATGGGAAAATAATTTGTTATTCTTTCCATACATACTATCAGTATCTGTCAATGTCAAACGGTTCGAAGTTCGCTGTGTTTTTTTATTAAATTTTAAGTAAATATATTTTCTTTCTTTTTTTTATCATTAGCCATTGCTTAGGTAATCCATACATAATTTAAAATTCAAATGGAACCTAATTCAGTTCAAAATATACATGAATGGCACAAGTAAAAATAGAGTGACACATTTTTTATGTCTGATGATGTAATGTCATCGTGATATGTATTCAAATATTTCAAGATGAGATATTTTAATTTAAACAGTATTTCCGCATTTCGAACATTTTATAAAATATATTTTAGAAGAAAAAAATACCACAGATGGGTTTTGGACCCGTTACCTTCCTTCGTGGCTTGACGATGGTAGTGGTCTTTTAGGTGAGCTACTAAGGATTTATTCATACATTAAACATTTTAATTTCTTTCTGTTTTGTCAGGATAGTAACGCACCATTTCTACATTTAGATATTATTTATCACACATTGATAATACCAGAGATTAGTAAATATAATTAAATATTATATTGTCTTTGATTATACATATAAATGTTTCCTGTGACGAGTCGATCCTATTTCAAATCTACCACCGTGTCGAAAAGCCACTAAACCATTCAGCCGATAGACCGGCGTTTTTCTTATTTTGAATAACTAGAGTATTCAAATAAAGTATTACAATATTTATCCATCCAGGGTAATAAAGGCTAAAAAAGTTTTTATAGAAAAATTCAGCTATTTTCAGAAAATTAAATCTTGGTATCAGAATTCTTTGTAGCTAACTAATAATACTTGCGTCATATTTTTGGAAATCTGTCGGTTGAAAGAGCAGGTGAAATCTAGTATTAGACTTTCCGCAATATTCAAAGTAAAAAACGAAAAAATGATAGTATTCCTTCGAGAGATCTCTTCTGCATTCTGTTCTGTGTTCTATATCAAGTAAGGGAGACTGTGTTACCTCGAACTTGACGAGAGTAAAGGCGTGGGTAAAGCTGTACTAGCTATATATTACATTTGAAAAGAAACAGGTACCAACAGCAATTAATTTTTAGAACTATTTTTTTTCTTTCTTTAAGTTTTGGCTTTCACGTTAGTATTTAGCCATTAGTCAAGTAGAAATTTGCATCAAATTTTATATCAATTTCAATTAATTTTAATTAGTCATCAGTCGTAAGTCGTCAATAAGTCATGTCAGGCTCTTGGGTAAAGCGGTGGCCTTTTTACACAAGCTCATGTAATGAGAGAGAAAATGTATATTTTCTTGTTGCCGCCAAATCTCATTCACGAGCTTGAGTAAACAGGCCACCGCTTTACCCAATAGCCTGACATGACTTCCTGACGACTTATGACTGATGACTAATTAAAATTAATTGAAATTGATATAAAATTTGATGCAAATTTCTACTTGACTAATGGCTAAATACTAACGTGAAGGCCAAAACCTAAAGAAAGAAGAAGAACATCAGATAATTCTTCGACTTGTTTGATACAATACTGAATATAATTGTATTGCATTTAAATCATCTTATTGTAACTGTAATTAGTAGTAAATAATAGTAATACGAAAATGGAGGTCGAGGCCACCACATAATAAGATAGAGTTCATTGGCAAGCAGAAAACCGAGTCAGGGCTAAAGTTGAAAGACGTCAGTACGATTTATACAACGTCTCTTTGGATATTATTGCCTCATAAATAACTTACTATTTATCTTTATATAATTGTACTAGCTGACACCAAATATGTATTGTAAAAGCAATTTCAATGACATCAGCTTTTAAACAAAAAAATCACATCGGAATAGTTCCATTCGTTTAAAAGTAATGATGCCACAGATAGACACATGGATACGTCAAGCTCGTCCAGAAACATCCGTCGTTTTCCATCTGAGACTAGTAGGGCTGGAGGTTATAGAGTGAAAATTTAAGGTCACGTATATTTTTGAAGTGAACATTTCTTTAGCGGCGTTGCACACTTTTT
>NJDC01011621.1:342124-358129 GCA_002245475.1 Calephelis virginiensis | reverse complement strand
GAGAAATGAAGGTGGCGTTCTTAGCAACAAGATATTAAAATTTATTGTGGTCGAATTTCGACTAAGGGGCGACCACTAGTATATATAAATAATTGAAGACTGAATTCATTTCAACAATTTTACAAATGATTGTATTTTATACCTAAAATCATAATTGAAAAAAAAAGTGTTTCTAACATTGACTTGACTGGCTACATAACGTAATTTTCATCCCACTGACATACTTGTATAGATAAAATTTTAATTTTGCTATTTGATAAAAATATACCGACTTAAAAAACACGGCCAATGTTAATAATGTAATTATAAAGATGGATTTCAAGCAATCTAGATAGCTGCGTATCTGCCGGCCTATCCTATACCTAATTGCCATATTTATCCTGTCCACAGATATGTTATTGGCAAGCGATAACATAAAAATGAATCTAAATATCAATCTTCGACAGCAAGTTTAGGATTAGGATTGATTATTAATATTGGCCGTTAGTGAACACTGTCTATAATTTGTTTCTCAACTAATAATATGCTGCCACGTAATGCAAGGACAGGGTTGGACGTAAATATTAAACAGTGTTTAGTTATAGAGGCGTCAAATTCTTTTTTTGTGATAAGGCGGAAAATTTTGTAAATTGAAAATACTTTTACAAACTACAAGTCTTGCGAAATCCTTACTAATATTTAAAATGTAAAAATCTGTCGGTCTGTCTGTCAGCTAAACCGCAGATTCGATTTTATTGAAATTTAATACAGTTTTTTTGTCAAAAATCAACACCTAACAAAAGACTGTGAAACTGATAAAAGTTTGAATGAGAATCTACTCTACGCTGACGAAGCCGCGGGTAAACAGTTACCTAAAATAATAAAGTACAAATACAGGCTACATTTTTTTTCAAAACTCTACTCCCTAATACATACAAAATATTAGAAATGTGAAAGTTTGTCTGTTTGTTACTCTTTCACTGCTAAACTGCTTAATCAGTTTCTATAAAATTTGATATGTGTATAGTTAAAAATCTGAGTTGAAATATTCTGTACTTCTTTATCAAATGTCAAAACCCAAATGAATTAATGGGTGTTAAAGTTGTATGATAATCTGTTCTGCGCTAACGAAGTTGCAGGTAAACAACTAGTTTATAATAGAAATAGGTAGAGACTTGAGTTCAAACAAAGACTACTTTTGTATAAAATATCAACAACCAAAGAACTACAACGGGGACATGAAAGTTTGAATAAAAAACTATTCTTCGCTGATGAAGTTGCAGGTGAATAGCTGGTTATAATAAGAATTAAATAGAGACCGGAATTTGATGACTACATATTATCAGTCATTATAATATCAATCATTATATAGACTACTTTTGTATCAAATATATCCCCCGTTTCCCCCGTGTTGATTCGGGCTAAATTGCGGAATAGACCATCTGCCTTTCTACCAGGTAGTTCGTAAAAGGCGAGCATAGGCTTACCGTAACTAACACCTTGACATCTGACTAGGTGGTAGAGTTTCGCAGCGACTCATCCTTACTTATTCCTGCCACCACAACGTCAGTGCTTGCCGGTGACGTGTTCCGATGCAGAGGATAAGATGGCTGGTAAACTTACTTTTTGCTCGAAGCCTAATATGCCGGCATCAGAGTGGCAGCATTTCCACTTTTGGTGTCTCAAGGCGGTCTAAATTTCTTACCGTCAGGAAATCCATCTGCTTGTTTGCCTTCTAATATCATAAAAATAAAATAAATAAATAATGGGGGATGAAAGTTTGTATGAAAATGTTTTCTTCGCTAACGAAGTCGCAAGTAAAATACTAGTATAATAAGAAATAGTTAAAGGCCTGAGCACAAACATAGGCTATTATAATGGGTGATAAAAGTTTGTATGAAAGCGCAACAATTCTACACTGACAAAGTCGCGGATAAACAGCTAGTTATTTGATAAACATTTTATATGTACTTGTATTTAATGATCTAGTTTCTCGTAACTTCGTAGTTTGTAAACTCGTATTTTTGATAAACATAAATCACAAGAACTTGTAAGAAAGTTCTCGTAACTTGTAAGCTTGTACTTGTTTGAAAAACAGGGCATAGATCTCGGTGCTTGATAATATTATGAATCTAAGTGTTTGTAGGTAGAGTATGATAAAGTTTCCAACCTCTGTACTGCATAAATCTCATATTGCAGCCTCTGATAGTGCAGGCTAAAGGTTATTGTTATCTCGTGATATGATGTGTCACGTAAAACTAATAATACTAGAATATTATATCAGAAATTGAAACTTATGAACGATCACCAGCTCGTATTTTGTGCTACTTTAAGGCCAGCGTTGGAAATAGGGCGACATCAAATCTAGTTTTTCGTAATTTGCAGATGCTATCTAGATTTCGTTTTAATATACGAGTATATGAATTTCATCCTATTTACTAGGTTTCGTTCTGTGTAAAAACATGACTTAATTAAATAACCTCAATAGAATTATTGTACTAAATATCTTCACGCCCGTATACCCGTAGAGGTAGACAGAGGCACAACCAGGTCACCCATGACTAGTCAAAAACACTGAGTCCCACAAATGTGATAGGTGGCAAGCCTATCGCCAAATCGGGCACTCATCCAAGCCTGAGCAATATTTTTGTGAGAAAATTGGAAAAGCCACATTTTCTGTTAGTTGTCTGACCCGGGAATCGAACCTAGGACCTAATTTATTTAAATCCAACACCTGGACTGCTAGACCATATAGGCAATATTTATTTCTGTTCTAAAAATGTCGGAATGTAAATATCGTCATTTATGAAGTTGTTGGTGGGCTTTTAGGTTTGTTAAGTCATTACTCGGCCAAGTACGAATAGTTAGAGTTTGTTTTAGGTACGCCATGATTCAGAAGCGATACCCATATGATGTTAATAAAATTTATGAGTGAGTTGTGACCGTCGAAAAGCATTAGCTACCTTTCGAAAAAAAATTTAAATCGTGACATCGTAGAGTCGTACCTAGAGTATTCGATCCCGGTCGATTTTTCTAGTCCCGGAATTTCGAGATTGTCTACAGCTAATGTCGGGATCCCGGTATGATCCCGGGACTGTATTAGTGAATTCTATTTTATAGAAAGTAGTAAGAAAAAGACATTAAAAATCATCAAAATCTTTTTTTTTCAATTTTTAGGTAAATCTTTAAAAAACAAACCAAAATTATACTAATTCTGACAAACTGACACTTATTACAGAATTGCCCAGTTTTTTTTACAATGAACTCAAAAAAATATAAAAGACGATATGCCAAAGAGATCAATGTCTATAGGTACTTACTCATATTTAAAATTAAATAGACCACACTAACGAAAAATCTTTCTTATGTTTGACATAAAACTTTTTTTTGATAACGACATTGTTTTCTTCTTAAACCCATTAACAAAACAATCCGCCATTTATTGAATTGTTACAACAAATGTGTAACAAAAACTGTGATAAATGAAAAACCGCTCTACCGATTTACAGTTTGCATAAAATCGGTAGATCGTAGGTATAGCACATAAACCATCTACTAAATAGTCCGACCAAAACCTAAACATTTGGTGTCTTGATGTCAACATAACCTCTACAGAAAATAACGTTCTTTATTTTTAATCTATTTTCACTCAGACACATTAATAAATTAATTGATTATCATCAATTAACAAAAAATATCTATACTTACACAACGTAAAGCGTTAATGCTTAATTAAGTAATTTTCACAAGTAATGCTATGGTACCGGTCGTTAGCAAATACAAATGAAATCAGCAGTGTCTATAAGATGGCCGTCTAAATATCAAATAAAAGTTAAGATGTTTCGTTACACGTACATTTTTAAAAAACTATGATTCCCGAAAATCACGGGATTTATGAAACTTAATACCAAAAATTTCGGTACTAAAATATGACTGGGATCCCTGGATCCCGAAAACCGGGAACATTATAATCGAATATTCTAGTCGTACCTAATGTAATAGTTGAAGCAGGTTTTTGCAGTTATGGCGCTTAATTGTTTGTTTATACGGTTGACGTGGTAATAAAATTCGAGTCGGTTTTTGCAGTGTTACTGCGCTTAAAGTATTTAACTGAAAAAAAAAAACATTAATTACAAAGTAAGATAAAAATACTTTGTGACGAGAAAATTATTACTTTGTCATAAGAAAGTAATACAGTGATACCGTATCACATAAATTTTAATAAATCCTGTGTGTCTTTGGCAAATACTAAAACTTTATTCGTAAAGAACCCCGCACAAATCTTATGGATGGATTCGTCTAAAATTTTGATATGTTGTACTTTTCAACGTTCTGATTAAAATTCTCCATGGCCATAGGCGTCACCAGCATTATTTTCAGGGGAGTGCATCTCCATCTATACATACTGTTAAATAGTATAAAACATCTAAAAAAAAACATGTATAGCAACATACATATTATTTAAATACGAACACAAACATACATACATACACACATAGTCTCAAAAAGCATTACTTTCCCGCTAGTTCAGTTAGGTATTTTTTTCTGTCTACTTTCTTTCCGGGCAGAGGGGTGCAGTTGAACCCCCTTGCACTCTGCTGCCGTTGCCCATGTCCATGGCCACAATGTAAAAAATGGACAGTTTTCGAGCCACCAGGAACCAAAATACATAAGGTTTGTGCAAGGTCCTTTTAAAGCAAGAATTTATTATGTTCTAAAAAAAAAGTTCTAATAATATATTTTTTAATTTTACAAAATTTATCATTTACTTTTATACTCTTCAAGGCTGTAAAATGTATAACACATTCTCACATGTTTAACAATATGAAATAGCAACCAAGAAGACTAATATCCTGATCCTGATAGACAATCGTCACCTAAAGAAACCACAGATGTTATTGAAGCTGGGATTGTAAGTCACGTGTTTAAACATACTGGCTATCTTACCTACCACACACATTGGAACACAACATTGGAGGACTGATGCTAAGGACGGATCCCGACAACCTGCTGTATGCCACATAGTGAGGCTGCATTAACGTCCAGTTGCCCAAAAACAAAATTACCAATAGCGTGCGGTAGGGTTTTCACATCCCGAGTCAGTTTTAATTTTTTTTTAAATCCTATTGGCTGGGTACCAAAAATATCTTAGTCATTCGATTTTGAGTTTTAGCAATACTAATAAATATCTTGGTTTTTATTTTTCACACAGAAATTACTGGCTATAAATAAGTTGTTATCTTAATATAAGCATGGCAGATAAGCCAGATTTTATTATTGTTTACTGTGATCCAAATGTACTTGAATCCAAGCTTTGTAGAACGAGGACTGCTGAAGGTGTTTCTTTGGCACATATGTTTAATAATGAATTAAGGAGTGCCCATTAAAACCGTGAGGTATTTTTAGTGGGTTTCCTTCCTCATGAATATGAAGTTGTGAGATTGGGCACAATCCCTAAAATTTCATAGCTTCTATTCTAAAAACAAGAAAAAAGTATCTTAGTATCTTAATCTCAATATAGGTATACAAAGTCGCTTTATACTGTCAGTTCCTATGTATGCTTAGGTCTTTAAAACTACACAAATATTGTGTTTTTTTTTAAATAGACAGGGCGATTTGAGAGGAAAGTTTATGATAACTGAATTTAAGGAAGTTGTCTAATAACATAGACGTTTGTTCACCCGTGCGAAGCTGGGACGTGCTGCTAGTATCTATATATTAATACGTGATGCCAAAACTTTGGATCCCTTTTTAAGAAAATTGCGCGAACGGAGAAGTATGAAATTTGGCACACTTATAGTTTATTTGTAGGAGAAGTGCAGAACGCTAATATTCTTCAATAATAATGCTTAATGCATTCAATCAATAAATAAAACATTACCCACACTACCATGTATTTGAAACACACAAATATATAGATGATAACGATATAAGATCACAGATGGCGCTATAAAAAGTTTGGAAAAAAAGTAGTTGGTGTTGAGAAATGAAGATGGCGTTCTTATCAACGAGATATTAAAATTTATTATGGTCGAATTCGACCAATGGGCGACCACTAGTTTAAATAAAATGTTCAAATTAAATATCCAGGTTTGGCAATATTTTAGTCTAACATTTTACTGCTATTTTCTAGCAATTTTAATCCATTTCTTGCGAAAAAAAAGTGATTATTGAGGAAAATTAGATTCCGAAATCAAGATTACATGAGCTTTGGCTTGATATCTCCCGTGTTTCCTCTTCACTTAATTAATGGATTTTCCCTTTTATATGAATACCAGTTTTAAATATTATATTATGTTGAGACGTCTTATTACCTAAGATATTTTAATTTTTGACCGATTTAGAAAAAAAGTAGGAGGTTATATGTTCGACTCTTTTTTTTTACCCCAAAGTAAGAAAGCAAATTATATGCTTGTGTTATGGGTGCTAGTCAACGATTCTAATACATAGAAATACTTAAATAGATACCAGAATAAATTTAATAAACACCCAGACCCGGAAATGCAAACATCTAAATGTTCATCACACAAATGCCTGCCCTCGTCGGGAATCGAACCCGAGCCTCGCGGTTGGTCAGTATAGTTAGGCGTGTACGCTAGCCACTCGACCAACGAGGCGGTCTCTATTTTCTTTTTAGGTATTTTAATATTTTTCTTTGTGATTTGTGCTCCGATTTTAATTTTTTTTGCATTGGAAAGGACGAACTTAAAAGTTCAAGTCAAGTTTTACTTTAATTCTTAGAAACTCATGAAATATTTAAAAAATAATATTTTCATAATTATGTAACAATAGTATAAAATGCCTTAAAAGTTAAACTAAAACTAAACAATTACATCAACTTTTTAGCATACACACATAAATGTAAAAAAGAATACCGCTGTGATTATACATTTTTATAAAAATATTCGCATACTTTTATGTAGGGTTGTAATAATTATTTTTATGTATACACCACCAATTTTAATAAAATCGAGGAATTAGAACTTATTGAAATAGAGTAAATTTCTTGCAATTTTACTGCTCTTAAATTAAGTATAACACTTTTCCCTCGGTGCTCTGTTTGACTAATTTAGTTTACTTTAATAGAAAAAAGTTCCAGGTTCAATTCCTGTGCGAGGGGAAATGTTTTCTTATAAAAACATTTATTGTTTATTTAGGTACCATATTTAAAAATGAATCTTTTAAAATAGCTTGGTCATCGCTTTTCGAGTAAACATATGGATCGGTTTTGCTAGTTCTTTTTTGTTGTTAGTTATTGTTAAAAAAAGGTTCAAATAAAAAAAAAAAGTTATTCGTACTCAGAACAGGACAACGTCTATCGGCTAAGTTAGTTTTTTACAAATATGGTTATTAAATATTTTAAACATGCGTTGTAGTCGTGGTTTTATTTCATCTTTAAACTAAAATTAAATTAAATCTTTAGTTAATTTGTATCAATTATTTTGTGCATACATACATATAACTATTATCGCGAAAAAGTGACGATTTAAAAATGTATGTCAAACTAACTGTTCCACTAAACCTCGTTTCACCCATTCAGTTTGAAAAGGAAAAGTTTAGTTGTTTTTTCATAGTTTCCTGTCAGTTAAATGGAATAAAAAGTATTTTATATCCGTCTTCAGATTCTAAGCTACCTCCCTATAAAGTTTCAGAAAATCGGTTCAGCCGTTGTTGCGTTATCAATAGTATAACTAGCATGACTTTCTTTTATTTAAACAGATTTTTCTTTTTCCGTAAAAGGTTTCCTTAATTACCCGTTCGCAAACAAGGTTTGCCGGGATTAGGTACCCGTATATATGCTCATTTTTTTGGCCTAATCTATGGTAGTAACGAGTGAGGAAATACAACATTTAAGAAGGATTTGTCGAGTTGAAAGGTGACAAAAAACGATTATTTCTCCAATACGGCACAGTAGTACTATTTAAGCTATGAGTCCGAATGTATTTTAAAGATATCTATATAGAGTTGTTATTACACATAATTAATCATTTTGCTTTAATTTAGATTAGATTAGCCAATTTAAAAATAAAAGTATAAAGTGTAAAAAGAGTCAAAAGTATAAAGCCGAAGCGCATAATTTAAATAAAAATAAATAACCTTACAATGTTGAATAAAAACTAAGAAAAGTTAGCTCTGTTCATGATAAAAGACAAAAACAGTACATACATACATATCTTCACGTCAAGTCCCTTACGGGGTAGGCACAGAGTATCGAGTGCCAGACCTCACGATCCTGACAAACCTGTCTTGCTTCCTTCACATTCATAACCCTTTTCATACAAAATAGTAGTATTTGAAGATACCGCATTTGCTTCGTGTTGGTCTGGGCTTGCTGAATAGAATACATCACCTATCTCCCTGCCAGGCAGCTCGTCAAAGAAAAGCATAAGCAACATAAGTCTTGACCAACAAGCCCATTGATAGTAGAGCTCTATACAGCATCTTGCCTGGGTAAGGATCTGCTGCCTACCTATTCCTGCCGCCAGAATGACTCAGTCGTTTTTCGGTTCGGAGTAAAGTATACTTGTACTTGTACAAGAGTAGACTTGCACAAGAGGCTTCACGACAACGACGCTTTTGTAAAACCACTGTGACATCCTGACAACGAATGGAAAGGTTTACATTCGAATTATTTCGTTTAACCCACAAGATAGGGATGGATTTTAGCTATATTAGATAGAAAATTTGTTGGAGATTAAAGTTTCACTCCCATATTCTCGAAGAGGTTGGCAGAGGCACAACCAGGGCACCTACGACTAGCCGAAGACACTAGGTCCCGCAATGAGTTAGGTGGCAAGCCTATCGCCAACCGGGCACATATCCAATCCCGAGCAACGTTTTTTTTTTAAAAATTGGAAAATACAATTTGCTTTTTGTTGCCTGACCCAGGAATCGAACCCGGGACCTCATGCACTCGAATCCGACAACTGAACCGCTAGACCACACAGGCGATTATTATTATTATTATTAGTATCGTTATTATTATTGTTGGACATTATTAAAAAAAATAGGATTGTATATCAACTCGCTCAAGAACTACTTGTATGGTCAAATTGAATAAAGTTTTTTCAGACTGTGATTAGCTTTTTATTTTATACCCTTATTTTTCTTTAATTTAAAGTTAAGCACTTGCCTAATATCAAATTAATTTTGAAGGTCATTTGAGTTCAATTAAATACGAAATACAAAAATTAAGTTTTATAGGTATTTTCATAGTCATTCATAGTCTTAAGGCAGCGGTCGGCAACACGCGGCCCGCCGACGTTTACTTGCGGCCCGTGAATGCCTTGACATATCAAAATAAATTCATGAACGTTCCGCCTTGGACCGTATAATATACAGCGTATAGCGTAGATTTAGCCTAAGAACGCGCTTCTTTCCGCCCATTTTCATTTTTTCATAAACCAACATGACATGGCCAATTAGTACGTATATTTGGCTTCTAGGGTAAAAATTACCAGTGTGGCCCACCTTTAGTTTATTTTGTCGCCTTGTGGCCCTTGTCTGCCAAAAGGTTGCCGACCGCTGAATTAAGATATCGTTTCCTTAAATGATATATCAGCTGACGTTGATATCTAAAATTTTACACTGTACCAAATTTCATCACCATAATATTACATAAAGTATTTTTGTGGATATTATTCATTGTATTCTATTTGAATACATTGTGTTTATATTCTTAAAATTCCAAGACTTGAATGTTTAAATATTACACGTCTGTTGAAATATCAAAGATAGAATGTAAATCATTCAACAAAAATACTCAAGTAAATACAAAACGGTTTTTATCAGTATGTCTAGTGTTTTTTCTTTCGATATTATAGACTTTTAGATTTTAAGATAAGCTGTGTCAACAGTTATAATCTTGAGATATTGTTTATACAACGAATCTTGAATAAAGTTTGTCTGTCTGTACAAATTTATACGTAATTTCATCATTGTTTTGAGAATCAAAGACTTTATCATTTAACAAGATGTCCTTTAAATGTCATAGCGTGATATAAATAAAGTTAAAAAAAAATTATGCAGACTATAACATTTGTCTAAAATGATAGGATGACAATGTTAAAAGAATTTAGAGTTTCGCAGCGACTCACCCGGATTGGTACCACCGCCTTACCTATTTCTGCCGCCATAACTTCATGACGTGTTCCGGTTTGGAGGGTACGGTAGCCGGTAAACTTACTTTTGCTCGAAGCCCAACATCCCGGCCTCAGGTTGGCAATGCACCATTACCACCTTTGGTGTCTCTAGGCGGCGTGAATTTCTTACCATCAGGAAATCCGTCTGCTTGTAATATCATAAAAAAGACCACAATATCGCCCGGTTGGCGATAGGCTTACCACCTATTGTGGGACTTAGTATCTTCGGCTAGTCGTGGGTGCCCTGGTTGTGCCTCTGCCTACATCTTCGGGGATATGGGCATGAAGTTACTTACTTACTTATAATAAGATTTACTCTGAAATAAATCAATTTCTTTGTAACAACTTCTTGATACATGTATTCTGAAAATCTTATCTTTAGATATAAAAATGAATCCTCATTTTGCGTGGTCACCGCGTCATGCTTTAACCGATGGACCAATTTTTCTATTTTTAGCCCCCGACGCAAGAAGAGGGGTGTTATAAGTTTAACGTGTCTGTCTGTCTGTGGCAACATAACTCCTGAACAGATGCAGTGATTTCAGTTTATTTTTTTTTATATTAAAGGTTACTTATGTGCGAGTATTCTCAGACATGTTTGATGAAAATCGGTTGAGCCGTTTAAGAGTTGTGGGGGTGAAAGTGGGGAGAGTAACTAATTTTTTTTCTTTTTAAAAAGATATTAAGTTCTTGTATTTGGCGTTTTATAAATTTATATTTAATAGGTATTTGTATTAGTTATTGATAGAATAAGTTTCATATGAAAAAAAACAATATTCATAATAACAATATGACAATGTCAGTCGGCTCTGCTAGTGTGATATAAAAATTCAAATTTAAATTTATTTATTTAAAAATCGAATAAATAAAGTAAAATGTCTTAAGTGCAAACCTTATCAAAAATTTAAGTCTATTTCACCATGAAATTTACAAATCAAGATACATTTTACAGATTAGATTTTATACCCATCAATAACTGGTTCTAAAAATCAACGTGGTTCATGTTCTGCGCAAGTTTTACTCATTTATTTCTTTATTATTATTGATTCCTTATAGTCATTGTGTATCCGCTTGTACGAGTACGTTATAAATGCAAACACAAATATTTAATCCTATTGATTATTATTCTTATTAATATTATAGTTGCGAAAGTTTTTATGTTTGTTTGTTTGTTATTTACTCAAAAACTGCTGAAGCGAGATTCATAAAATTTGGCACACACATAGAAAGTATCTGGGATTGACACATAGGGTAATTTTTATCCCGAAACAATGTTCCCGTGGGACCAAGCAGGCAACGCCAGGGGCAACAGCTACTAAAATAAATAAATAAACAACATTATATAAAAATAAATCCCCATTTTCAACGGTTATGAACCCTCGATAAAACCTACTGGTAATGCAACTGAGAAGCAACTCGATCCCTTAGCTTTTAAATAAAAATATCCGCATCTAAATCGATACATCCTTTCATAAGTAATGATGCCATAGACATACAGATATGACAACACACACTATAACTTATGACACCCTTTTTTCGTCGGTGTTAAAAGTATGATAAAAGTATAAATAAAAAATAGTCGTCAATTTAAGAAACTTTTCCGAAAAAAAAAAGAAAAATAAAAAGTAGGTAACAGGCGTACTGTTTTTCGGAGTCTGTTTCAATGGGTTTCGTAGCCAATGGCCAAAAAACGGAACCCGTATAAATTCGACATGTCTGTCTGTCCGTTCATCCGTATGTCACAGTCAATTTTTTCCGAAACTAAAAGAACTATGCTGTTGAAAGTTGGTAAGTAGGTATGTTCTGTAAACTGCATTAATATTTTTACACAAACATAAAAAATTCAATACATTTTGGGGTTTCCCCATTTTTAGAACTGAAACTCAAAAATATTGTGTCATTCAAACCCATATGTGTGGAAAGTATCTTCACGCCCATACTCGCGAAGTGGTAGTCAGAGGCACAACCAGGGCACCTACGACTAGCCGAGAACACTAAGTCCCACAATGAGATAGGTGGCAAGTCTATCTCCAACCGGGCACGTATCGAATCCCAAGCAACATTTTTTTTATTAGAAAATTGGGACATATCGGAATATTTTTTTAAACTGACTATTTCAATAACCTAAGCCAAAAATACAAAATAATGTTTTAGGCTGTAGAACGATAGTTATCAAATAAAGACGTTGGTAACATGTACAATTCGGCTCTTTATTTTATTACCAACTTAACCGCAAACCTACTACTTGAATTGTGTTACAAGGGCGACAAGTCCGTAATGATAGCCCGTAATATAAAACATGTTCATACTACATTTAGAAAATTTACCCATATTTGGAACTAGTTATTAAATAAGGCTGTATTCAGATGAACGACAATAGAATTAAAAAAGAAGCAGTATTTTGAATACATGGTTGTGTGTCAGCGTAGTTTAAATAATTAAAAACAACAAAAAAAGAATTATCAATTATGGTATGGTATGGTTATGATAATTCTTTTTTGTGTGATAGTACATAGTTCCGACTTGGTCTCACATAAATGTTGTCAACATCCTACAAGAAGGTTTTTGAAAAAAAGTATGCAGTATTAAGTATTACTTAAAAAGCACTTGTCAGATCATGACAAAACTAATATGGGACTACCTCGAAATCATTACCTATCTTTCTAAACAAAATACGTACGAATTGAGAACCTCCTCCTTTTTTGAAGTCGGTTAACAAAACAAATCGCATATGTGTTACAGTATTGATACAGATTTCCAGGCATGGAGACTTTGGAAAGTATCTACATCAGAATGCGAGACGAGAGACTGCGGGGCGCCAGAGAGCTGTGAGTCATAGCATTGTACTCTCTCAGTCGTTAGTGAGGACCACTCGCTACCGAGCATTATCTAAGCCAGGGTTTCCCAAACTGTGCGTCGCGACGCCCTGGGGTGTCGTGGCGCTGTCCCAGGGGCGTAGCGTGTGAAAGCGACCGAGTCGAGTGAGTTATCAAAGTCTAGAAACCAGTAACTAGACTTGTACTTATTTTGACTGGTAACTTTCTTGGTCCAAGAGGTGCGGGCTACAGTCAGAGCTGGAGTAAAAAAGCGCTTGTGCTTTATAAATAGTATTGGAACTGAGTGGGCTTAGAGGCGTCGTTAAAAATAGCACGACCAAAGGGTATTACAGTGCAGATAAGCTTGGGAAGCCTTGGTCTAAGCTATACTTGCTAGTGAGAGGTTTTGGCAGGCAGTCGCCTCCTTTTGCGAAGTAAGAGAGAGCGCGAAGCGATCCCGGGAGGACAATCCTAATGCAAGTTAGTTCCGGCGCAGGCGGACCGGAGGCACAAGAAAACGGCACCTTCATTTTCTTAGCTCTTCCAAAACCGGACTGCCAGAGCGAGTCGGGATCTATCTGTAGTCTACGCGGCCTCGTACGCTTGAAGAGCGACTCCAATGGCCTGATTCGCCCCTCTTGCTCGGTGAGTAACGTAGTCATCGGAATGGGATGGGATGGATGTAAAACGGACGGTTCGAGTCTTACTTAACCCTCTTCTCCCCCCTAGCATCGGACATCCGTAGGGATTTTCCACAATCTAAAAAAGGTATTTGACACATAGCATTTGATCGTTGATGGCAAATTAGATCGCCTCTGTGGTCTGGCGCTCCGGCGTTGGACTTGACTTCTTGAGGTCCCGAGTTCGATCCCCGGGTCCGGCAACGAAATCTGAAAATGTATATTTTCAATTTTCTAATAAAAACAACGTTGCCCGGGATTGGCGATAGGCTTGCCACCTATCACATTGTGAGACCTAGTGTCTTCGGCTAGTCGTGGGTTGGTTGTACCTCTACCTACCCTTTCGGGGATATGAGCGTGAAGATACTTTATAGCAAACTACTACAAAATAGTCGAGCCGCTGCGGTTGCGGTTAGTACCCACTATAATATTGTAAACTATCGTTTGACCCATCAAAATTGTAATTTATTGACTCATTGTTTACTGCTCACATATCATATAAAATTGTTTAATGTTTTAAAACATGCTGGGAAGCCATAAACAGTTAACATTACGCTTTAAATAATTTAAAAAGGCCTTCAACATATTTAAAGAGTTTGAGACTACATAATATGTTAAACGTTTTATACTTTTCACTAAAACGTCATAGAGTTGTGTTATATAATCGTACACACTCACTGAAGCAATGAATTACTTAGTTCTTTAAACTTTAATTCAAAGGTCTCACAAGAATAATAAAAGATTTAGAACTCATTCCAAGGCTTTCAAATTCATAGAAACGCGCTAAACACTTTGTGTAGTTACACTACTTTAAACGTAATTTATGCATGTTCTATTCCCTCTACGTCTAGTGAGTCGGTGTTGGAGTTAACTACATGAAGTCTCGGGTTAATTTTTATAAAAATAGCCTTACCCATTCGATAATTTATTATGTGTTATTCTACCGACAGTAGAAAAATTAACAGTATCGAATACAAAATGAAAAACCTAAATTAGCCTGTGTTTTATGTATTTATGTAGATTAAGTTTATTCTGTAATTTGTGCTGTGTATTTCTTGTTGATGTAATAAAATAAAATATTTATTTGCTGAACATGTGTTAAAAAATCGTTAATCTTTTCTTTATAAGTACCAAGATATTGTACCACATTGTCGTGTGCAAATATTTTTAAATTTGTTGAAAAAAATCTAGATTTATAACATATCATGTATTAAAATTTGAATAATTTTTAAAAATGTGATTAGGTTTGACCCTTTTTCACTTTTAGCAAGCATATTTTCTTAGATAATTTAAACACGAAAATGGCAAGCACTATACTTGTCAGCTGGTTTGCCTTTTTATAATGTCAATGTTCAAGGAAAATTCCAACAAAGGAATAAAATTCTTATAAAAGAACATGAAAATCCGGGCTAAGGTGTATCTTTATTTCTACACAATAAGTAAGATAGCAATCATAGTTTAACTCTGTTTCACGGAAGTTACTAGCTTCCGTCAGCAGCGCAGATGTAATTCATAGGTAGCGGAAATAAGACTGCTTAGAGGAAATCGGTTGCTACTTATTGAACTTAATTTGTCACTGAAATAGTATAAATAAATAGAAAAGAAATAATTTGGGAAAGGTATCTGCTTATTTACCATTTACCATGGTAACCCAATAACATGATTAAAGATTTCTGAACTGATTTCTGAAGACTGCATGTAAGTTGTAACAGCCCGTCCACAAAGGGCGTTTGCGCGCTTAATCACTCGCGCGTAGCGATTTATTTTGCGTCCAGACACGGCATTGTACGTGTACAAAATACATAATTTATATATATCTATAAACTTTTAAAGAAAGAAGACATTTCACCCCAGGCAGGATTTGAACCTGTAAACTTTCGTCTCAAGCTGACGATTGCTCTAACCATTTGAGCTACTGAAGATTCAAGTCCCGTGACGAAATTTTTAATTCCTTTCTTTCCCATTAACGAGGGTAGCGATGTCCTATAGATACACAGTTTTATATATTACGCTACAAACACCTCACAGACACAGGCATATTTTTCACAAGCACACGCACGCATACACACATAAACAGACATACCCACGAGTACACGCAATACGCTCACGTACAACCACACTTACAGCAAACCCACGCATGCACGTGCTACGCAGAAGGGGACTTGAATCCTCAGCCTGTTATATTGTTGGTTGTATACCATTGATGGAAACGTCTTAGCGAAGAGAAATTTGAAGATTTTGCGTGTATTAAGTTCTACAAATTCCATATTCCATATTATGTACCTTTGGTACATTTAAGAATTAAAAAAGATGTAAAATAAGCCTTTATTTTGCTAATTCCGCGTAAGCAGTCTAACCGTTGTGGCAAATAATCCTCCAAACGACACA
>NJDC01011621.1:327653-342070 GCA_002245475.1 Calephelis virginiensis | reverse complement strand
TAACATATAGGCTATTTTTAATCCCGATCGCCCACCGGGTTTCTGTGAAAACGCGGGCGAAGCCGCAGGTAGCAGCTAGTAATTTATATATCTATAAACTTTTAAAGAAAGAAGACATTTCACCCAAGGCACGATTTGAACCTGTAAACTTTCGTCTCAAGCTGACGATTGCTCTAACCATTTGAGCTACTGAAGATTCAAGTACCGTGACGAAATTTTTAAGTCCTTTCTTTCCCATTAACGCGGGTAGCTATGTCCTATAGATACACAGTTTTATATATTACGCTACAAACACCTGATAGACATAGGCATATTTTTCTCAAGCACACGCACGCATACACACGTAAACAGACATACCCACGAGCACACGCAATGCGCGAGCACAGCAAACCCACGCATGAACATGCTACGCAGAAGGGGACTTGAATCCTCAGCCTGTTTATTTGTATACATTATACAGCGGTTATATTGTTGGTTGTATACCATTGATGGAAACGTCTTAACGAAGAGAACATTGAAGATTTTGCGTGCATTAAGTTCTACAAATTCCATATTCGATATGTACCTTTGGTACATTTAAGAATTATTAAAACTCATTACAAGTACTCATTGTCAAATAAAGTTATTCTATTCTGTGGCTACTCTTTTAAAAATTTATTAATAAATAATGCGTAGTTCTGAACTAGAATCTGCGACTAGGTCTACGTGCGTAAAATGTCCTTTTTGGACGGGCTCTAGGGCAGTGTGTGACAGATTACCTCAGTACTTTCGTATGCTAGTGTTGTTTCGCCAGTTCGCGTCCACTTAGTGGAGTTTGCAGGTTTGAGGTAAAATATAAAAATGTTCGAGATCTAGTTTTGAGTTAACTAATATTGTTACCCATCCGTAGTATAGATTATTTTAGGATGAAGCTAATTTTTAGCCAAAATGTCTATTGATTATTGTTTACTAATTAAAATAACCGAAATTAGGCGATTTCGACAGTTCGCATCCACCCATGGACCAGTTTGCGTCCACTAACTTATAAAGGAGTTAAGGGGGATTTTATTAAGCAATTTTAAAGAAATATTGTGTTTTAACTATTTCTTTATAAAATACATATGTTCACGACTAGTCCCTTGCTGGGTTGGCAGAGAATATCGAGTACCAAGTGTAACTAGCTTCCTTCACATTCAATATTTTTTTTCATACAAAGAAGCTGGCTGTGGAGTTTGTGGTGGAAAAATTTGTCCCTGGGTTAGATTGGCCAAGGAATGTCAACTTAGGTCTCCCCGGGTAATTAAGTACATCTATCCAATTTCTCAATGTATGTATTGTAATAATGTTTTTTTTAAACACACTCTTTCTTTGATCTTACTGTTACAATTGCCGTCAATCAAACTATCTATCCCTGCAAAAAGCACTACCGGGATACACGAACTCATTTATTTGTTCCAGCGCTACTACGTCTGCTCTTGAATACGTTCTAACTACATCTCTTTCTTATGCTATTTTGGTTTCATTTGCATACAAATTAGATCTGCAGGTAGTAAATTTTCTTTTAGAGATTTCACATCGAGCACGTCCATTTTACGAAAATTTTTAGGTTCATTAATTTTTTTTCCTAACTATTTGTACCTATCGTGTTCCCTCTTTCGTTCTTAATATGGCCTTTATCTTTATTATTTTCTAATGTAAAATGTCGTCATCCGGTTGGCAATGGGTTTGCCATCTATCGCAGTGTGGGCTCGTGCGTGGCTTAGTTGCACCCATGTCAACTTTTTTGGGGATACGAGCCTGAATATACTTAGACATTTGCCTTTATGTAGTTAAAATTTATCACACAGCTGCTTATGTATAAGTGGAAGAAGGCAGAAACAGTTCAATGCGCTTGTTCCTGTCCGGAGCGGTGGTGGGTAGTAGTACCGATGGGTTGATACAATGCACTCTACTGGCTACCACCTATCTATAAATATCTGATTTAATTTAATAAAACAGTTAATTAAGATTTTGTATTTAAATTAACAAGTGGAATCAAACTAGTATATAGTATAATACATCCATTCAATTTGCGTCCAGGTAAATTTCGACATCTATATTATCTTCCAAGAGTTCTTAAAAATTGTCATTTGTCTGTTAATTAAACCTGATAATGAATGAAATTATATGGTTGTAATGATCCCTAAATTTCAACGCATTGTCCATTATAACATCGAGATCTCTTAGAGAACTCACTTCCTTGACAATATGGCTATTAAAAACACATGAAGTTTCATTGACGCTCATATCAATTAAAACACACCAATTAATGATTGCGACTAAATCTGACTGTTAATGTGTTACATCTGCTTGTGTGGATACGACTTTGCAATTTTTTTTGGTCGAGGCCCAACATTCCTGTTTCCGGTTGGCAACGCACCATTACCACCTTTGGTGTCTCTAGGCCACGTGAATTTTTTGGTGTAACATAAGGAAATCCGTCTGCTTGTATGCCTTCCAATATCATGAAAAATATAAATCAAATAAAAACATGGAATCTGAGTAAGCATCCAATAGGCAAAGGTTTAAAATTACTTGTAAGAAGCTAACTCAGTGTTAAATAATTTAACCCAGTAACGTGCAAGCGGCTCTTAAAGCTTCAAGTATAATATAAAAAAATATAAGCATTAATTACCAAATGGAGATTTTATTGATTTCTAAATTTAAAAAAAATCGAACTGTTTTTGCTCTCAACATTATAAATTAAGATATCCGGTACACTTACGCAAACCTGAGGTTGGCAACGCACTATTTACCTTTAATATCTATGCGACGTATACTTACCAACAGAAATTTGTCTGCTTGTTTGTCTTCCTTTTCCTTAAGAAATATCAATACTAAGTGTATTACACACAAAGACGTTGGAAAATTTAATAATATTACTGCCTTGAAAATGACAATGGAGGTTGTATAATTCGATTTAAATTATGGTTATGTAAATAACATTATTGTCACTTGTTGGTTGTCATAAGATACTTTATAAGACTTTATATTGCGACTAGTTGTTGCATGAAGTTTCATCTTACTCCTAGATTTAAAGTTTATTAGCTGTCCCGTGGTAGCTGAAATTTATATCAAAGTAGCTTTTCGCCCGCGGCTTCGCCCGCGTGGAATTTGCAAGGGAGCATGTAATCGGGATGAAAAGTATTCTATAACCCAAGTCAACTCATACCCTGTCTGTATACCAAATTTCATCAAAATCCATTCAGTAGTTCCGTGGTTGACGGACAAACATGCAAAAAAAAAAAACTGTCACATTTATATTGTTAGTGTGGTTTGTCCTCCGGCTTAAATTCAGAGTCTTTTTTTATGATATTAGAAGGCAAATAAAGCAGATGGATTTTCTAATATTAAGAAATTAACGCTGCCTAGAGACACCAAAGGTTGTAATGGCCTACCTGGGGCCGGGACGTTAGGCCTCAAGCAAAAGTAAGTTTACCGGCTATCTAATCAAACAAAATTAAATCAAATAAAAACATAAAATGTATGTTGTCTGCATGTACACGTTAGATGTAACAATTACATTAATGCTTATACTATTATTTCATATTTAATGCTTTGTTTCTTTGATATTACATAGTTAAAAAGACCATGTCCTCCCTGTTAGACCAGCAGGATTACTCTTGTACCTCGATTGCGTGTAAATCGGAAATTGGAATAGGATATGTCATTTTTACCCAAAAATTCTTAAACATAGCACCAGTGGATTATTAACGATTAGTTCCAAAAAAATCAATGAAAAATAAAATAATTTAATGTTAATTATTAATTGAATGTTAATGATACGCTAGTGTTATCTTCAAGAGTACCTTAAATAATATATTCGATTCAAATTTCCATTATTGCAATTTGCATCGATCGAGATTCAAGAGTAACACCTCTGTACCTGCTAAATTTCGTAGCGATCATGCGAGGGAGAGAACACGGTTGGGAATAGCTGGTTCAATCTTACGTTATGTTTACGTATTGAATTATCATTTTAATGTAAAACTACCTATCACCCGCGGCTTTGCACGCATTGCAGTTAATATATTTACTGATTAAAGTCCATTAATCAGGACTTTTATCCAAACTTTCAACCCTTATTTTACAGAACGCTTAAATACGTATCTTTTATTTTTAATAAGTAGCCCAAAATAAATGTTCATATATATGTAACTTGAAAAATTGACGCTCTTCCATACAAACTCTCAACCCATAGTTCGCCCCCTTAGGGGTAGAATTTCCGAAATTCCGTCCTTAGTGGGTGTCTACTTAATAAAATGACCCTACTCACTACATTTCATGGCTGTAACTCTTAACAGTTTTTTCTCAGTTTTGATGAATCAGTCAGTTAGGAAATATTATTTTATAAGTATAGATATAGTTATAGTAATAAGACTGTTATATATACCCATTTTATAAATTTTTGTATGTAATTATTTAATAAACTAAAAAAGACGATTCTGATCCGGTGGTATTAAAAATGGTCAAAGTGAGCAATGTTAATTCTGATTCTGATTTCAATCGACTAATTTTTTAAGTTTCAACATTCTACTAAAGGGAGTCTATTTACTTCTTAAACGATAAAAATATTGTAGGGTTTCTTGAGTGTATATTTTAAGGTCGCTGGTATCTTCGATGAATGGACTGTATAATTAATTAATTAAATATGGAGGGCTACTAGTTCTTAGGAAAATGGCAGAATAAGAAAGATCCGCCAACCTTATCCGGACCGCCTTCTGTCTAAGACCACGAACTACTGCTTCCACAAAGTCGTTCTAGTACATCCTTTCTTGTTGATTGGTTTTGTGCACAAATTAGCACGGCTAATATTGAGGCACAAAATGTTAATGTGAAACGTTCACACAATGGACCCAAGCAACGTATATCTTCGTTGATGGTTCGCGGCGGAAGAAGGGACGTACACGGACATATGGACGGTACACGGAATTAAGTTTGGCAGATCACTTCTACCCACCAATTTCGATAAGAACCGAACAAATATAAAAAAAAAGTATCTTCACGCCCATAACCCCGAAGAGGTAGGCAGAGGTACAACCAAGGCACCCACGACTAGCCGAAGACACTAAGTCCCACAATGTAATAGGTGGCAAGCCTATCGCCAACCGGGCACATGTCCAATCTCGGCCAACATTTTTTTTAATTAGAAAATTGGAAAAATCCAATTTTATTTTTGTTGGCCGACCCGGGATTCGAACCCGGGACCTCATGCAGTCAAGTCCAACACCCGGACCGCTAGACCACAGAGGCGATCACAAATATAATTACTAAAAATCAACCGTATTCTTTACTATTTATTATAAAGGCATACAGGTTTCTATAATTATAGCATCTTCCGAACTATAATCTTCATTAATCAATTATTAATTAAATTTACTTACAGCTGCAGAACGCAATGTTGGTAATTTATTGGAGCACTTATTAAAATAGTTTTAAGTTATCGCGATCTTCTTTCGACAATAATAGAAAGAGACAAAATATGTTTAGTGCTGTCAGATTATTTTGAACATGATATTTCTTCAGACTTATAATCTATTCATCGGAAAACATTGATTATAAACATCCCACATTGATATGTCCGGACTAATCTGACATGCATAAAATAATATCTTTGGAAAAAGATAGCACCTAACCTAACACCTAAAATAAGTTAAGTTTTTTTCCATATTTTCGATTTATTTTACTGGAAAAAGGTATAGCATACACCTAAATAAATTTAGTCGGAACTCAGCAGATTTACCACTAGGTGCTGATTGCACATTTTTTAGTAATATACACTGGGTAAAGTGTACATCAAATACCTGTTGAATGGCGTATTTTACATTTGCTATCTCCAGTGGCCGACAGAAATACACTGGAGACAGTAAATATAAAAACGTCATTTGATATCTATCTGATGTACAGTTTGCCCAGTGATCATAATAAAAAAGATGCCCAGTCAGCTCCCAGGACTGCTTTGAAGCCCACTGATTGTTGCGACATCAATATCGTCGGTGTTTCTAATATTTGAAAATTACCAAAACCATTCCGAATTTCCGAATTGTTGTCTTCGTCAATACAACCAACCAAAATGTATTTTTAACCTCCAACGAAGCTCGTAATATCTTAGCGTTATGACAGAATAAGATCGAAATCTTACAAGGTGTGTTAAATTTCAGCATAGAGCATTAGTTTCAGTTGAACATTAATACACTTGTCAGTCAATCGCTTTTGTATTTCGTATACATGCGAAGTAAGCCTCATAAGTTATCTCCCATGAATTCATAAATGTATCAGTACAAAGAGAAGGGATGTATCTAAGAACATCGTATCTATTTTTATGCTAAAATTAATTTTTAGTTTATATGTTTTGACGTGACAAATAATGATACGTACAATAATATTTGGCATTGATATCGTTACTTGTCTTTTCTGTCATAATTACCTAGACTGAGCAGAAAGAAATTACGTCCAAGTATTAAATTCGCCTAAGAAAATAATAATGAACTTTTTCTTAAGCGAATTTAATATCCATTTCCCGGAAAAGGTGGACAAAGGCACAAAAAAGGCACCCACGATTAGCCGAAGACACTAAATCCCACAATGTGGTAGGTGGCGAGCCTATCGCCAACCGGACACATATCCAATCCCGGGCAACGTTATTTATTATAGAAAATTGAAAATATACATTTTCTATTGTATTGCTTTTCTTTTCATGTTATAGGAAGGCAAACAAGCAGACGGATTTCCTGATGGTAAGAAATTCACGCCGCCTAGAGACACCAAAGGTGGTAATAGTGCGTTGCCAACCTGAGGTCGAGATGTTAGGCCTCGAGCAAAAATAAGTTTACCGTCTAACTTACCCTCTGAACCGGAACACGTAATGACGTTATGGCGGCAGGAATAGGTAAGGCGGTGGTACCAATCTGGGCGATTTGCTGCGAAACTCTACCACCTAGTCAGATGTCATGATGTTAGTGATGGTAAGCCTATGCTCGCCTTTTACGAGCTGCCTGGCAGGAAGGCAGATGGTCTATTCTGCAAAGGCGCCCGGACCAACACGGGGTAAATTAATTAAAATATATAGATAAATAAATATTTTTCCAGTTGTAATATGATTATTTTTGGTTTATTATAAAGTGTATTCATTCATTCAATAATTCATACAGTCATTCATTCATAAATTTATACATTCGTTCAAATATACAATATATGGTATAAAACTACGAGCAACAGTAAATGTGAACGTTGCAGCCCTATTATTTGCAGGCGCCGTAATAACACGATTACCAACGGATGATTGAACGCTTCCAATTGACACATCGTGGACAAAATATATTCGCTACATTTGCAGACGCTCTCGTAAAATAACAAACTTTATGGCTATATTAAATACGAGATATTTCCTGCATCCGCAACTTAAATTTATTTAGTTATTTTACGGGATATCAAAATAAAATGTACCCTGTGACACTAGGGTAGGGTTATTAACTTTTTTGTCTGAATATATTATTTTTTAATTTAGCGCGCTTGGAAAAAAATAGTGCTCTATGAGAACAATAAAACCAGACTAATTTAAAAAAGTGAAAGTTAACTAAATAATGTTGATTAAGTGCAATTTATTTCATTGAAATTGTGAAATTAGCTTTTTCTATTTTAAAAATTTTAACATTGCAAAATATAAACACTGATCTATTGTAATTAAATATAATATTTTCGTATACTTTTACAAATTATGGTGTAATTAAGTCGAGCATACGTCTTCAGCAATATATACCTAGCACTGAGTACCTACCGAGTTATAGTACAATACGTTTGGCAACCCTTCCCTCTAGCCTCCTATCTCGAAAGTCGAAATATAAAAAAAATGTAAGGACAATAAAAGTCATTTATTTCAATTGACATGTGAAGGCAAGCCTGTTATGTTTGATTATAAGTTGAAAAAGATAGTAAATAAGGAAATGTAACTTTAGGAATTTACTGAAATAGTGTATACCCTACCCTATATGTGTAATACCCTATAATAAGTTTTATGATATAGACATTAATTTACTACACTAATTGAAAGAAAGTGATGGTGTTAAAATGCGTAATGGCATGCTCCGCTGGTTCGGTCATGTGGAAAGAATGACAGATGAAAGATTGACAAAGCAGATATACAATGCGAATGTAGATGGATGTAGGTACCCAGGGAGACCAAAGTTGACATTCCACGATCAGATCACTCGGATATTATCTAAGGGTGGTGTCAAGAGTCTCCGAAACCGGCGTGTTTGTATGAAAAAGGTAATGAATGTGAAGGAAGCTAGACAGATTTGTCAGTATCGTGAGGACTGGCACTCGATACTCTCTGCCTATTCCATAAGGGACTAGGCGTGAAGATAAATATGTATGTACGAGTCCTAATTAATAGAATATACAGATAATATACATAAACATCAAATTCAGACATATACGTTCATGACAGATATGTCTAGCGGTAATGGAAGCCAATCTTCGTTAATGACAAGTGTTTACGCTTATCCCTCGAGTCTCGACCAACGAAACAGTTTTAGGAGATTTAAGGTGGACGTGGTGAGGCAGCTGTGTTGAAAAGTTCAACTTTTTTCCAACTAAGGTTCGCAACATACATTCGGATTTCCGGAATCCCGTTTCGAATTTCAGTCCGAAATTTCGAACGCAGCAAATCCATAAAATCAATGGATGGATGCCACACACAATCAGTAATTTTCCGTACGGAATTTCGAAATTCTACAAGCGGGCCAGTGCATTTGAAATTGCGTAACGAGAAAAGCCATTCCAAACGCAACTCTTCAATATATTTTGTATGAGTCCCACTACAAGACTAAAAATTCTGCACTGAATTGGAGTAATGTTGCAAACATAGCCATTTTTTGGCTACATATTAAGCTAACATATCATAATAAAACCATAATTATAAATGAAAAAGTACATAATTAACTACATATTTTGCAATTTTGTTTATACTTAT
The DNA here is from genome assembly GCA_002245475.1 of Calephelis virginiensis. Lineage (NCBI taxonomy): Eukaryota > Metazoa > Arthropoda > Insecta > Lepidoptera > Riodinidae > Calephelis > Calephelis virginiensis. The sequence continues at coordinate 333,078 of NJDC01011621.1, read as the reverse complement.
AATTTAAATAATGAGACAAATACTTAACTATTTTCATTTGTCATTTTTGCTGACTAAGTAATAACGACCTTTTTTTAAATGTCAAATGAAAAAAACTGACATGTGTGATGTGGAATTACTTATTTACTTTTTCTGTAACGAATTATTGCGAATTAACATACGTTCTGAATTTTTGTTACGGAATTCCGTTTTGAAAAATTCATATAAATCAATAGAGCTACGACATTCGGAATTTTAACGTACGGAATTTGAGCGTATTTGTGCGGCGGAAATTTGTTTTGAAATTTCGAAACAGGGTCCCGCATGTATGTAGCGGACCTAAAAGTTTGTCGAAAGGCTAACCGCCAATCATAAGACAATAATAAAGTTGATATTGCTCCATATCGTGCGAAGGAACCATAGAGGCATATATTAGTTATTATCATTTGTACAGAATGAGATTTTTTATGTGGCTCCTTGCCAAAATAAAATTAGAGTTTTTCGTTGCATTAGTGTTTTGTTTATCTTTGACATTGACACAATTGTTGGTCAAAAGTTTTAAAATAGTCATAGACAAAGATTACTGTAGTAGACAGTCATAGACATGACTTGCGTACCAAATCAGCAATGTGGAGATTCACAGACTAACTAAACCCCTCGGTACCGTCCAGCGAATTAGCAAATTAAATTGATTTGATTGAATTGAGGATCGAACCCGGGACCTCAAGAAGTCAAGTTTGACGGCGGTCCGCTAGAACATAGTTGCCATTAGGATTATAATTACGCCCTATTACATTGTTCAACTACAACTTCAGGGACACGGGCGTAAAGATACTTTTTTATATCTCGAAATGTTCATGTTAGTGTTCTAATAAACTGCCAAAATCAACTAATTCGGCGATCTTTAAACACTTTTACACTTTCACGATTGTTTTAGAATCATGTTTTACTAACCCTTGATAGAAAAAGAGGGGTGTTATGTTTTATGCGTCTGTGTATATGAGTGTCTGTCGGTGGCATCATAGCTCCTGAGCGACTGGGACGATTTTTATGGGTATCGCATAGCTGATGCAATCGAGATGATTCTTCGCTATGGATATGGTCCGGTCTTCTTTTCAGACTAAACCATCTGCCTGTCTGCCAGGCAGCTCATTAAAGGCGAGCATAGGCTTACCGTCACTAACACCATGACATCCTACTAGGTGGCAGATTTTCGCAGCGACTTGCCCGACTTGGTACCACCGCCTTACCTATTCCTGTCGGCTTAACGTCAGTGCTTGCCGTTAACATGTTCCGGTTCGGAGGGTATGGAAGCCGGTAAGCTCACTTTTGCTCGAGGTTTAACACCCCGGCCTCAGGTTGACAATGCGCCATTACCACCTTTGGCGTCTGTAGGCGGCAGGAATTTCTTACCATCAGGAAATCTGTCTGCTGTTTGCCTTCCAATATCATAAAAAAGGATTGACTGTTAAAACTGAAAGGACTGACTGTTAAGGATTTTTTAAAAGTTAAAGGATAAGAAAATTTGGGTTTTTCCAATTTTCTAAAAAAAAAAATGTTGCTCGGGATAGGATATGTGCCCGGTTGGCGATAGGCTTGCCACCTATCACATTGTGGGACTTAGTATCTTCGGCTAGTCGTGGGTACCCTGGTTGTGCCTCTGCCTACCTCTTCGGGGATAAGGGCGTGAAGATACTTTTTTTTGACTGTTAAAAAATATTGACTGTAAGTATTCAGATTAGGTCATAGTTATGTGTGTTTATGTTTATCTTTTAGCACGATTGTTTTTTAAAAGAACGATGAGATTTTGTAATTATCTCTTTCAAACAATTTTAACATAGGGTTTTAAAAGGAAGGTTAACAAAGTTTTCAGACGCCGGCATTGTACTATGTGCAACTAATCCTTTGTTCTGCTAATATTCATGGGCTGTGATGAATATGTATATGATTCCGTGGTCCGTATGCAACTTTAATTATCTTAGTACCTATATTATGTGTCACGTTGTTTGTCCTCGATGGACTTCTTAACTTCTTAACCGATTTCAAACAAACTTACACACCGTGTGCAGTTTGATCCAACTTGAAAGATAGGATAGCTTACATCTCAATTTATGACCAAAAAAATTACCATCTGAGCGAAGCCGGAACAGGCAGCTAGTAAAAAATAAAACACATGTTTTATTTTTAAGCAACTTTCATCTTTCCTTAACCATATCTTCCCATCTATCAAGGCTGTGACATCCCACTACAATACCTTCCCGATATTTTATTTATTAGTACCTACATACTCGTTATTGATCGTTCAAGTTACCTACTGTAAAGGTGTATAGTTACCTACGGATGTAAGCACATTTCCTTATTAAAAATAGCATCAATAGCTTGTAAAAATGTTGAATTTTAAGCAATATTTTAAATAATTGAAGATTTATAAGATTTTTTTTATCGCCTTCTTTTTGTTGCCTGTACCGGGATTCGAAGCCGGGGCCTCATACAGTCAAGTCTAACACTTGGACTGCTAGACCACACAGGTGATTATTTTTTTTGTATATGGTAATATTATATTAAGCTATTTGTTAGTTGATAAAATTTTCATCCTTGTACACTTAGACCCAAGATTTTATGGAGGTGTAACAGTCTCCTTTTCCCGTTTTTTTTTTTGTAAAAAGATTTTACTGTTAACAATTAAGACAACAAAAAGAATGAGTAAAATTAGTACATTCGTTCAGGCGTGGTGCGACTACCACTTGCAATGAGGATTCACCACTACTTAAAGTCTGTCCCTGTCAGACATTTCAAACCAGGCAAAGGAATTTAATGCGGTTTTTAATAGGTAGAGTGATTCAAAAGGAAGGTTTATATGTATAATGATGTAAAAGTTTGTCTACACGCTTCCCTGTTCCTTGTTCCCTGTGTTGGTCCGGGCTCCTTTGTAGAATAGACCATCTGCCTTCCTTATCAGGCAGCTCGTAAAAGGCGAGCATAGGCTCACCGTCATTGACACCGTGACATCTGACTACGTGGTAGAGTTTAGCAGCGACTCGTCCGGATTGGTACCACCGCCTTACCTATTCCTGCCGCCATAGCGTCATGACGTGTTCCGGTTCGGAGGGTAAGGTAGCCGGTAAACTTACTTTTGCTCGAGGCCTAACATCCCGACCTCAGGTTGGCAAAGCACCATTACCACCTTTGGTGTTTCTAGGCAGCGTGAATTTCTTAACATCAGGAAATCCGTCTGCCTGTTTGCCTTCCAATATCATAAAAAAAACGCGTGAAGTTAGGACGGGCTGCCAGTTTTTCTATATATAAGGTTAAGCATAACTCATAAGCCATCCACCAACCATCTCAGACTTAAACACCTGCCATTCAAAAAAGGAAGTATCGAAGGAATTATTATTGCCCGCCTCGTTGGTCGAGTGCCTAGCGTACACGCCTACCTATATCGACCAACCGCGAGGTTTCCGTTCGAATCCCAACGGGAGCAGGCCTTTGTGAGATAATTATTTAGATATCAGCATTTCCGGGTCTAGGTGTTTATTAAATTCATTCTGGTATCTATTAAAGTATTTCTATGTATTAAAATCGTTGACTAACACCCATAACATCAGCACATAATTTGCTTAATTTGGGGATAGATTCAATTTGTGAGACTTGCCAAGGAATATTCAAATATTTATTTGTAATCTAATCGCACTTGGTAAGGAAATTAGAGTTTTTTGAGTTAACTGCATTCTTATCTTGTTATAGTTAAAAAATGACAACATATCTTCATGCCAAGTCCGTAACGGGTGGTCAGAGAGTATCGAGTGTTATATTTCACCTGGAAGATCCGTCTGGCTTTCTCCACATTCATTACCCTTTTCATACAAACACACCGGTTTCGGAGACTCGTGTCAGCACCCTCGATATAAATATGATCCTATTAATATAATAAATACGAAAGTTTGTATGTTTTGTTTGTTACACCTTCACGCAAAAACTGCTGAACCGATTTTGATGAAATTTGGCACATACATGGAGGACAACTTGAATTAACACATAGGATAGTTTTAACACGCTAAATGTTTCTGTGTGACCACTAGCCACGCAACGCCACGGGCAACAGCTAGTAAAACTATAAAAATGAGAATTGTAAAAATATTTTAAGATCAGTGGTTGATCTTGAGCAGAGTACGGTCAAGAGAAGAACGCTCACCCCACACAGCCGCTTCGATTTATGAACTATGAAATACCAAATCCGTTGGAAATATAAAAATAACATAAATAACATTAACATTTCATTCGTAGTTTCAATACAAATACATGGAAAATTTTATAACGTTTCTTAATTACTTATGTGTTCCGCAAATACGTCCACATTCTATTACAGAGGTTCTCAAACTTATTTCATGTAACGCCCACTTTGAAAATCAGTTGTTTTGTAGCACCCCCCCCCCCTCGTTTTTTTCTTGTCAATAACCTCAATAACATATTTGTTGCGTCTAGTTTAAAAAAAAACATTTTTTTCAAGATTTATACCGCCCCCCTCTAGGCTTCCAACGCCCACAAGGGGGCGTTATCGCCCACTTTGGGAAAGGCTGTTCCATTACAAAGTAGGTAGTTTAAAACGATATTTTCAATTCAAACAGTTTTAATCTGGTCATGCCATTTTGATCGATTTTTAAATTAATGTTTATTAATTTATTGTACCCGTCTGCAATAAATATTGGGACCTAGATTCTTGGATTCATATTTTTAAAACAAAGAAACACTTGTACTGTTTAAAGTCTCACTTATAATTTATTATTTTATAAATAGCATACCGATTTCGCTTATAACAGCATCATCAGAGCTAAAACTTAAACTCCAAGAATTATAGGTGATACGTGAAACAGTACAAGTGTTTTTTCATTCAAAAAATATGAATATTTGGAAGTTTTACCAAGATTCCGACGATGGAAAATATCAAATAGTTTCTTAGAATTGGAATGTAGTTTTGACCAACTTTTAAAATTAGGTTTTTCTTGGCAATCCCATTTTTAATTATACTAATACCCGACTTGTAGGGTTCGAATTCCATTTACTAAAGTATGTTTTTGTGTATTTGGAGTCCAAATCATGGACGATTATATAAAGAAATTATTATTCACAATCATGGTCATCATTTATTGCAGAAAACAGGGTGGTTACATCTCAATGTTCCAAAAAATGGCAGTTCAATCCTATTTCACCATTTTCATGGCAATCAATTACATCACTAAATAGTATAAAAGAAAGTCACTCCTATGTCCCATTGTATGCTTAAATCTTGAAAACTACACAACGGATTTCAAGTTCTTTTTAATAGATAAAGTGTTTGAAAAGGAAGGTTTATATGTATATTTCATAATCGCGCGAAGCCGGGACGGGCCGCTTGTATAATATATTTAAATGTTTGTCTTTCAAAATCTACAAATCCAAAATTCAATTA
>NJDC01011621.1:293868-325995 GCA_002245475.1 Calephelis virginiensis | reverse complement strand
ACCTCAGGTTGGCAAAGCACCATTACCACCTTTGGTGTTTCTAGGCAGCGTGAATTTCTTAACATCAGGAAATCCGTCTGCCTGTTTGCCTTCCAATATCATAAAAAAAAACGCGTGAAGTTATGATGGGCTGCCAGTTTTTCTATATATAAGGTTAAGCATAACTCAAAAGCCATCCACCAACCATCTCTGACTTAAATACCTGTCATTCAAAAAAGAAAGTTTCGAAGGAATTATTATTGGCCTCGTTGGTCGAGTGCCTAGCGTACACGCCTACCTATATCGACCAACCGCGAGGTTTCGGTTCGAATCCCGACGGGAGCAGGCCTTTGTGTGATAATTATTTAGATATCAGCATTTCCGTGTCTAGGGGTTTATTAAATTCATTCTGGTATCTATTAAAGTATTTCTATGTATTAAAATCGTTGACTAACACCCATAACACGAGCACATAATTTGCTTAATTTGGGGATAGATTCAATTTGTGAGACTTGCCCAGGAATATTCATATATTTATTTGGTAAGGAAATAAGAGTTTTTTGAGTTAACTGCATTCTTATCTTGTTATAGTTAAAAAATGACTCATCTTCATGCCAAGTCCGTAAGGGGTGGTCAGAGAGTATCGAGTGTTATATTTCACCTGTCTGTCTGTCTGTCTGGCTTTCTCAACATTCATTACCCTTTTCATACAAACACACCGGTTTCGGAGACTCGTGTCAGCACCCTCGATATAAATATGATCCTATTATTATAATAAATACGAAAGTTTGTATGTTTTGTTTGTTACACCTTCACGCAAAAACTGCTGAACCGATTTGATGAAATTTGGCACATACATGGAGGACAACTTGAATTAACACATAGGATAGTTTTAACACGCTAAATGTTTCTGTGTGACCACTAGCCACGCAGGCAACGCCACGGGCAACAGCAAGTAAAAATATAAAAATGAGAATTGTAAAAATATTTTATGATCAGTGGTTGATCTTGAGCAGAGTACGGTCAAGAGAAGAACGCTCACCCCACACAGCCGCTTCGATTTATGACCTATGCAATACCACATCCGTTGGAAATATATTCCGTTATTTATTCGTTCTAAGTATAGCTATAGTTAATTGTTTTGTACACGATGCCTTCCATTTTATTTTCACAGCTTAATTTTTTTTTGGGTTGGCTGGAAGAAATTTCTTTAGTTAGAGATAAGCTCGCCTTTTGTGCATTTTTAACTTCTCGTGTATTTTGTGTATTTTAATTTTTGTGTCCAATAAAGTGTTAAATAAAATAAAATAAATAACATTAACATTTCATTCGTAGTTTCAATACAAATACATGGAAAATTTTATAACGTTTCTTAATTACTTATGTGTTCCGCAAATAGGTCTACTTTCTATTACAAAGTAGGTGGTTTAAAATGATATTTTCAATTCAAACAGTTTTAATCTGGTCATGCCATTTTGATCGATTTTTAACTTAATGTTTATTAATTTATTGTACCCGTTTGCAATAAATATTAGGACCTAGATTCTTGGATTCATATTTTTAAAATAAAGAAACACTTGTACTGCTTTAAGTGATACTTAATTTATTTGTTAAAAATTATTATAATTTATTATTTTATAAATAGCATACCGATTTCGCTTATAACAGCATCATCAGGGCTAAAACTTAAACTCCAAGAATTATAGGTGATACGTAGAACAGTACAAGTGTTTTTTCATTCAAAAAATATGAATATTTGGAAGTTTTACCAAGACTCCGACGATGGAAAATATCAAATAGTTTCTTAGAATTGGAATGTAGTTTTGACCAACTTTTAAAATTAGGTTTTAAGTACATTTTCTTTCTTATTTTCTTGGCAATCCCATTTTTAATTTTACTAATACCCGACTTGTAGGGTTCGAATTCCATTTGCTAAAGTATATTTTTGTGTATTTGGAGTCCAAATCATGGATGATTATATAAAGAAATTATTATTCACAATCATGGTCATCATTTATTGCAGAAAACAGGGTGGTTACATCTCAATATTCCAAAAAACGGGAATTCAATCCTTTTTCACCATTTTCATGGCAAGCAATTACATCACTAAATAGTATAAAACAAAGTCACTTCCTATGTCCCTATGTCCCATTGTATGCTTAAATCTTGAAAACTACGCAACGGATTTTAAGTTCTTTTTAATAGATAAAGTGTTTGAAAAGGAAGGTTTATATGTATATTTTATAATCGCGCGAAGCCGGGACGGGCCGCTTGTATAATATATTTAAATGTTTGTCTTTCAAAATCTACAAATCCAAAATTCAATTATTTTACATTATTTCAAAATTACCAATTATTAATTTTAAATTAAATTTTAAATTATTAAGTTATTCGTCAAACATAATTTATGAACATGTGTATGAAATTAAATAAAATTATTTTTTTTGCACCATTTTTGTATCTATATGAAATAGATTATCAATTGCTATTTCAAGCATCATGTCAGAATATCTATTTTTTAATACTTTCATAAGGTTTTTTCAATATAGTCAAAGTTTTTTTCTAGGTTAAGCAATAATAAAATAAGTAAAAAAAAGGTATCTTCACGTCCATATCCCCAAAGATGTAGGCAGAGGCACAACCAGGGCACCCACGACTAGCCGAAGATACTAAGTCCCACAATGTGATAGGTGGCCTATCGCCAACCGGGCACATATCCTATCCCGAGCAACATTTTTTTATTAGAAAATTGGAAAAACCCAATTTTCGTTTTGTTGCCCGACCCGGGATTCGAGCCCGGGACCTCATGCAGTCAAGTCCGCTAGACCACAAACAACTGAACCGCTAGACCACAGAGGCGAGATAAAATATTAGTAAATAAATAAATACCTCTAGAGTCTAGACGAATTGATAGTAGGAATAAGCAAGTCCCAGAATAGGCAAGCTATTTGCTTGTATTCTGAAGAACCTCCTGTATTGAATGCAATAAATACCCATACACAAAAATGTAGACGCCAAAGGGTTCATCACACAAATTTTATTTATTATAAAAATTTATTGCTGTTTGTTACTCTCGCTAAAACTCGAGAACAGCTGGACCGGTATGGTTATTTGTGGTTTTGGTTTTGAATTATTTGTGGATATCCAGGGAAGGTTTAAAAGATAAAAAATAGAAATACTGCGAGGAAACTAAGAAAAACAGCATTTTATGTTTTCCCATACAAACAAAACGGGTGGAACGAAGTTCGCTCGGACTGCTAGTATATCATACAAATATACCTGTCGGATATCGAACCCGAGCTGCGCGGCTGGTCGGTAGCGTTAGGTGTGTACACTAACCTCTCGGCCAATGAGGCGATATAACATTGTCAATTGGACTTTGGCGCCATTGAGACAAAAGATGGTCGAAGTTTTTTCATAATTATTGAATTTATTGTTTATATTGACCGAAATTAGTCAATTTTGGTGCCGTTTTGTACAATTTTGTTCGGTGAAAATTCACAAATGAAATAATAATAAAGAAATTAGCTTATCGTGTATGTCCTCGCTCGCGCCAAACCTAACTACATGAGCTTGAGTAATGAGGCCACCGCTTAACCCAAGACCCTGACATGACTTACTGACAACTTATGACTAATTAAAATTGAATCCCGATTTTCGTAAATTTTATGTAAATTTCAACTTGACTAATGGAAAAATAATGAATGCCAACATGTAAAGAAAAAAAACCTTGTCATTGGTGTCTATTTTGCAGCGCACTCACAAAGCCAATTTTAAGTTATCGCTGTCTTTTTCCAACGAAAGTAATAGAAAAAGATAAAACGCATTTATTGCTCTCGAATGAGTTTGTATACGACATTCCTAAAGAAGTTTAATCTATTCCGCGGAAAATGTTGATTAAAAAACGTCATAAGTTAACATGTCTGGACTAATATTAAATTACTTAAATGCTCCATCTCTTTTGTTTTTGTTTCATTGGAAAAAGATAGCATAATTTGAAATAAGTTCAGTTTGTACACAGCAGAGTTACCATCGATATCGATTAGAGGCAACTTTACACGTAATTTTTTTTTATGATATTGGAAGGCAAACAAGCAGACGGATTTCCTGGTGGTAAGAAATTCACGCTGCCTCGAGACACCAAAGATGGTAATGGTGCGTTGCCAACCCCAGGCTAGAATGTTAAGCTTCGAGCAAAAGTAAGTTTACCGGCTACCTTATCCTCTGAACCGGAACACGTGTTGACGTTATGGCGGCAGGAACAGGTAAGGCTACCAATCCGGGCGAGTCGCTGCAAGACTCTATCACCTACTAGTACCACCTGCTTAAAATGCTCCATCTATTTAGTTTTTGTTTAATTGGTAAAATATAGCATACATTTAAATTAAGTTTAGTTTGTACACAGCAGAATAACTTTAATACTTTATACGCAAATGGATATTTTGTTTCACAGGAGACACCCCTAGGGAGGGGGGTCCCAGGCCCCACCCAAAATTAAATCTCTGGCTGAGCACTCTGCTCGCCCACTAGCCCGGTGACGTTGTAAAAGTCTATAGACGTACACAACAGCAGTCATTTCGAAAAAAAAAAGATATTTTGTTTTCCAAAAGTTATGCTACAAAATTAGTATAATTATACTAACATTAGTACTATCTCAGTAATCGAAATGGTTATTATATGTAGATTAATCAAATGTCCATCAAGATAACAAGTTTGATTCTAATCGAGTGCTACAGAAGTCCAATAAAATTAAGAATAGTTTTGAATTGCTTTAAGTCTGCTATAATTATTACTTACAAACATATCTTTACGCCAAGTCACTTACGGCGTAGGCAGAGAGTATCAAGAGACCTTATGCTCCTGACAAACCTATCTGGCTTCCTTTCCATTCATTACCCTTTTCATACAAACACGCCGGTTTCGGAGACTCTTGACACTACCCTCGGATAATATTCGATTAATCTGATCTAACTATATATATAGACTGTAATCAGCTTCTGTGGTCTAGCGGTCCTGGTGTTGGCATTGACTTCATGAGGTCCCGGGTTCGTTTCCCGGGTCGGGCAACAAAAAGAAAATGTGGTTTTTCCGATTTTCTAACTAAAAAATGTTGTTCGGGATTGAATACATGCCCACATTGTGGGACTAAGTGTCTTCGGTTAGTCGTTGGTGCCCTGGTTGTGACTCTGCCTACGTTTTCGAGGATATAGGCTTGAAGATACTTTTTTATACAAAAATTAATACTATCTCAGAAATCAAAATGGTTTTTATATGTAATCAAATGTCCACCAAAATAATAAGTTCGGTTCTATGCGACTGCTACTAAAGCCCAATAAAAAATTGAATAGTTTTGAATCGACATCTTTAATATTTTATATTTTAACGAGCTGCATGTTCCGGCTTTGCTTAGATGGTATTTTTTTCATCATAAATTGTGGTTATCCCATATTTCAAGTTGGATCAAACTGCTCACGGTGTGCAAATTTGACTGAAATCTGTTAAGTAGTTTAGGAGGCAATTGCGGACAAACATCGTGACACGTTATAATATACTAGCTGTTACATGCAGCTTCGCCCGCTATAAATTGAGATGTAAGCTATCCTATCTTTCAAGTTAGGTCAAACTGCACACGGTATGTAATTTTTATTGAAATTGGTTAAGTAGTTTAGAAGTCTATCGCGGGCAAACAACGTGACACGTAATTTATATAATATACCAGCTGTTACCCGCGGCTTCGCCCGCTATAAATTGAGATGTAAGCTATCCTATCTTTCAAGTTAGGTCAAACTGCACACGGTATGTAATTTTTATTGAAATTGGTTAAGTAGTTTAGAAGTCTATCGCGGGCAAACAACGTGACACGTAATTTATATATATTAAGATAAGTCTACTAGTAATCACAAACTGAGGAAATTATAAAACACTTTTCATCTGGTTGTAAACCTTTTTAATGTCGATATATGTTTTGTTATCCCCGTGTTGGTCCGGGCTCCTGTGCAGAATAGATCAACTGCCTTCCTACCAGGCGGCTCGTAAAAGGCGAGCGTAGGTTTACCATCACTAACACCGTGACATCTCACTAGATGGTAGAGTTTTTTAGTTTAGTACCACCGCCTTACCTATTCTTGCCACCATAACGTCATGACGTGTTCCGGTTTGTAGGGTAAAGTAGCCGATAAACTTAATTATGCTTGAGGCCTAACATTCCGGCCTGAGGTTGGCAACGCAACATTACCACCTTTGGTGTCTCTAGGCATCGTGAATTTCTTACCATCAGGAAATCCGTCTGTTTGTTTGCTTTCCAATATCATAAAAAAAGGGTTTTTGTACTTATTAGTATATCGGTAGTTGCCCATTTATTGACACACGCCCGTATTTCTATATTTTTTTTATGTTTCAATACTTTATTAAGCTCAGAGTCAATTTTCAAGATTATCACATTTTTATTTTATTATTCAAGATTATCACATTACTACAAGGCAGATTTGGCAGTTGTTCTAATATCTAATCATTTCCCAAAAGTGTTCAAATCGACTAGAATTTATTGGATTATAAACAATATATTGTATATTTCTTTCGGCACTTTTCAATTTTCTTAGGAAAAATAGCTAATTGACCACAGTGATCAGAATCCAATACTTTTGTAACTGGAAACCTATTGGAAGAGGGGTATAAGTCAAAACATAAATTTGGCAATAAACTATAAACGCATATTCCAATTTCATTTACTCCCTTTCTATTATAGATTGTCTCGTATTTTTATAGTCATAAGTTTTGTAGTTTAGAAATCACAGACATAACTCAGTAAAAAGTGACGAAATAATATGAAAGCCGAATTGTCGAGAAACATTTAAAGTATAGGTCAAGTGCACGGCAGGGTTGGCAGATAGTATAGTGCACGAAGATTTCCGGGTCGGCTAGTATTATAGTTTATGAAATGATAATTAGGAGCTGATTAGCAATAGTATGTCAACCCATAAAAAGTCGAATTGCCGACTATTTATCTATCCTGATAATATGTAATCCTTGGTAATCGCCTCTTTGGTCTAGCGGTCCGGGTGTTGGACTTGACTGCGTGAGGTCCCGGGTTCGAATCCCGGGTCGGCCAACAAAAAGAAAATTGGATTTTTCCAATTTTCTAATAAAAAAAAATGTTGGTCGGGATTGGAAATGTGCCCGGTTGGCGATAGGCTTGTCACCTATCACATTGTGGGACTTAGTGTCTTCGGCTAGTCGTGGGTACCTTGGTTGTGCCTCTGCCTACCTCTTCGGGGATATAGGCGTGAAGATACTTATAATATGTAATGTATTAACATTAAAAAAAATTAAGTAACCTGAGGTATATTAGGTCACAGAAATTAAATAGGTATCAGAAAAATGCATTGTGATGGTAAGAGTTGTCTTTTGAGCCTTGACTTATAGACACCAAAGACGTTGCAGGTGCGTCGCTGTACTCAGGCTGGGATGAAAAGCCTATTGTCCAATTCTACCGGCTATTCTACCCTCCAAACCGGAACGTGTCAGAGCCACTATGGCGGCAGGAATAGTTAAAGCGGTGGATCTCTACCCGTGCTAGTTGCTGCACACTGTAACACCAGCGGTATTGTTAGTAATGCCTCATATTTTAGCTGTGTTCTTACGAGCTTTCTGGTGAAGAGGCAGTCGGCAGATGATTTATGAATTTGCATCGTAATTCATATTTTGAAAAAAATACATTAATAGTCGTGAAGAGTCAGAAGTATGTATCAAGCTAAATTATAAAGTATATTTATTGTGGTCTAGCGGTCCAGTTATTGGACTTGACTTCATGAGGTCTCGGGCTCGACTCCAAGTTCGGGTAACAAAAATAAAATGTGTTTTTATCCAATTTTCTGACAAAAAAAGTTGGTCGGGATTGGATATGGTTTGACGATAGGCTTGCCACCTATCACATTGTGAACTTATTAACTTCGAATGATTGTGCCTCTGCCTACCTCTTCGGGGTTATAGGGTTGAAGATTCTATTTTTTGATATTTACTTATCTTCAATACTTTTGTAAAAATTTAAAGTTTTTTTACAATCTCCTCGACGCCTAACTCGCACGACTTTTGCAAAACATATTGTGATTCAGTCCTTTGTTTCTGGGAAGCTTATCAAGGTGTCCAGTTTTATAGATAATGATCTATCAGTGATAAGCTTTGTGTCGACACTTTCAGGCAAAAATACGACAGACAACTTCCTAGTAGTAAGAGACTATAGTCAGCACAAAGATTTTTCCTTTGACATTAATATTTTTTCTTCCGGCAGATTTATGACATCCGGCAGGATTTTTATGTAAGTTTACTGGCAATTTTTTTCTCAATTTTTATAATAAATTACGAGGTAGTTTAAACGTATCTTTAATTTTAAACACAACATTGTTTACATTTCTAAACTCTAATAGTAACTAAGATACTGTCAATAAAATATTAATTGTATTAATTAATTCTAAGAGCTGGTTTATATTTTCTTCGTAAATGTTAAACGAACTTACCAGATTTTTTTAATTATCCCACTAAATTTTCAAAGTTTATTACACGATCAATATACACATGTTTATTTAAACTGTTTTAATAGTAAAAAGATAAAAGGACGTTATAAATACTGTCCTTTAAATAAATAGTTAAACATGTATTGTACCGATTTATGTCGATTTTGATTAATCCATGTTTAGAATTTGTGATTTTTAAATTTAGGCCGAATTAGGTTATGTTAGTGCGAGGTCCGGCCGCGCGTGGCGCTTCCGTCGGCCGTCGATGGGCGACTGAATGCGCGAAGGCGGGCGGAATATGCGGGCGGAACGGTAAATCTATTTCGTACCTTAAAACGAAACTTCTATAATCTATGATAGACATGACGTAGACATTCCATAGAATTATTTTTTCTATACTAGAGACAGTGACTTATAAATTTCAACATAAGCAACTTATAGTAACAGATAGATTATATGACTGACCAATCTGACTATTGAACACTTCTAAAATCTTTATATTTAAAAATAATCTCTATTTAATTGGTTATTGCATTGCGTTATATATTTTTTGTTGTGTTATTTATTGTCAGGAGAAGGAAGACATGAAAAAATAATTTAAAGTTCGTAGATATCTGAGACAGGGTCAGCTAGTTTGTTATGAAACAGCTTACTAGTTTGGCAGTAAGGCAAGAGAAATCAACAAACATCATATAATATGTTACTGATGTTTCGCAAACTGATGGCATTACATTAAACACAACAAAGACGAGAAGCAGGCACTATAGAATGTATTTTGATGGCACTGTAGATGTAAAAAAAATGATAATTTTTCATAAAACATACTTTATGTAGAAAGAAAAGTAACCTAAAAATTGAACATCCGACAAAACCTATACCTATGTAATGTAGCCAAAAATCATCTCGACCATGTCGGCGTTCAAACAAAAATCCGCATTGAAAGCGATTCATCCGATCAAAAGTTATGATTTCACAGACAGACAGACACACCCCTATACCTACATAATATCCCTTGTTTTCGGTTGGAGTTACAATATTACCCCTGGTTTTTGTTAAAAATAGGAAATTCAACATTTAATTTTTCCCATACGTACTGTCAACCCTTACTGGTCATGTTGGTAATGATCCATTTAAACTAGGCTTGCCTCTTATGAGTGGCCTGAAATGAAAGCCTCTTCTTCACGAAGGACCCTAACTTACACATAACAAAAAACAATCAGTAGTTTTTGAGATTAGGCAATACTCTAACACGAAGTAATGTCTACTTCAGTCAAAATATTGTCTTTGTTTTAGAATCATATGCCACAAATACTCTGTTCCTCGTTTAAATACTCAGAGCAGTTGGTGCGAGAGAGATGGCACTTCTGACGGCCACAGGTTTTTGTTTTCCGTGTTGAGAAATTAGATGAGTCTAGCAACAATGATCTATAAGATTGCCACCATCTAAATTTGTGTTGAAAATTCATCGCCTGTAATATTTTTTTGTCGCTAAGTACTGTGGTACTTAGCGACAAAAAAATATTACAGGCGAAACATTCAGACAAAATGTGTTTGCATAGTAATTGAAATTGCCTGCTCCAGAAATATTTTTTATATATACCCATGCTTTTTGGCCGCGACTTAGTAGGATAGTTACCATTGTCATATAGACTTTCATCCTCTATAGTCTTTTGGGGTTGATAAAAAAATAAACCTATGTTTGAACTTTAAACTTTAGCTTTATGCGTATTCAATTTCATCGAAATCAGCTAAGCGGTTAAGACGTGAAAGAGCAACAGGCAGACTTTCGCATTTATTGTGGAATTTTTTGTGAAACAAAATACAGGGAAGGTAAAAGTCCCCAAAAGGCGAGCTTACCTCTAATTACAAGAAATTTCTTCCAGCCAACCCAAAACAAAATAAAGCTGTGAATATAAAATTGAAGTCATCGTGTACAAAAAACGACCATAGCTATCCTTAGAACAAACAAAACATAAACATTATAATTAAGTATGTAAAAATAAAATAAGGACAAAGATTTTTACACTAAAGATTAGTGTAAAAATCTTTGTAGAACATACACGATTTTGTTATTGTGTCACCGAAAAGTAATGTCCCTATAATATTCTTCTCTTTTGTGAATTATTATTACTACATATTTGTGCTGTAGTAGGGAAGCCGGTAGACTTGCACATATCGTCTATTATGTATCTACTAGCAATATATCCGTATGACAAGTAGCAGTAATCCTAATCCCGTTAAAAGAAGAATACAACAGGGTCGACAGCTGAGCATCGGGGAATCGTTCGGGATTGCAGCTACTGGCAGCGGTATATCCCAAGCCCAAGTGGACAAATGTATAGTAAATTTATTTGTTACAAACATGATTCCTTTACATGTTGTCGAAAGCAAGTCTCTTGGTGCGTTGATAAAACGTTAAAACCGAGCAAAAATTCAATTTCAAGAAGAACTTTGGGTAAACGCATTACTGACGAACCCAATGAATTGAAGCAACACCTGATTAGGTAAGTAACTAAAATAAATACATATTTTCTATTTATTTTTAACAGATAAACTTCGCCTTACGTATATCTACGTAGCTATATTTTTATTTGAAAAAAGTTAAAATAATTAGGGATTCATAAAATAGGTATGCATGCATATACATATGTGTATCATTTTCATTTATTATTAGTGCATTTTATTTTAACTTGATGTGTTTATAATTTTAATTTCTAAATACGGACCGTATGTGTTGTTTAGAAATGACGTGACCACTTTTGTTTCCGCATAAAACGGGACACCGATTCTTTCATTAAATGGCAGGTTTCATGAACGTCTTTGCATACTATGCAGGCTAGATAAAGGGGATTAATTTCCTTAAGAAAATTTAAAATATTGTCAATAAAAAAAACATTCAGTTCTTTCTAAAATAGGTATTCAAATGTTTTCTTATTTCAATTACTTCATATAAAATATTTTTCATTTTACATGGTGGTTCCCCGTAGTGGTCGGGGCTTCTTTGCAGAAAAGACCACCTGCCTTCCTACCAGGCAGGTCGTTAAAAGCTAGCATAGGCTTGACGTCCCTAACACCGTGACATCTGCTTTAAGGTGGTCGAGTTTTGCAACGACTCGTCCGTCCGGTTTGGTATCATCGCCTTACCTATTCCTGCCGCGATAATGTCATGATGTGTTCCAGTTCGGAGGTTAAGGCAGCCGGTAACCATACTTTTGTTCGAAACTTCACATCCTGGCCTCAGATTGGCAAAATAACCACATTTAATTACCACCTGTTTAATTACCACCTTTGGTGTCTCTAGGCGGCGTGAATTTGTTACCCGCCAAGATACGAATAACTATTTGTTTTCCCATATCATAAAGAAGAAGAAGTAGAGTGGAAGAGTTCATTCGCTACAAAGTAAATTAAATGGGAAAGGGTGTTTCTTTAAAGATGCGCATATTGCTCTATATTAGGAGAATGCAAAATTATTGCAACAAAATACATTCCTTGAATGATTTTTTCATTGCTGCAGACATGTACTTTAAGTACCTGTATAAGTAAATCAAATAGGACTTTTACTTTTTTAGTAACAATCGAATGGTAATGATATTCAGGAGAAATGGTAATTTGAAAAGTATACGGTAATGAGAACTGGTAATTATAATTAACATCAAATTAAAACAAAAGTGAGCCAAAAAAAAAGTTGAGAGGTGTCAAGGGACACCCGGATGGAATGAAGTTCTCTCTCCCCCCCCCNNAATCTCTATCAATCTATAGTAATATCTATCTCTATCTCTTTTATAGAGAGAGACAGACAGAGAAACATGAAATAAAAAAAAAGAAAATTAAAATATAAAAAAATGAAAATTTTAATAAGAAAAATAGAAAATGAAAAATAAAAAAAAAGATAAAAAAATTGTCCGTCCCGGGATTTGAACCCGGGACCTCATGCAGTCAAGTTCAACTACTGAACCGATAGACCACAGAGCAAAAAGTGTCGTGACAACATTTTCGTAAGAATTTTTTCCGTCTAGCCCCCATTCACAACGCGCAATAAGGAACTTCGTTCCAAAAATCTTATATATTATTAAAAAAAAACCAAACTTCAGATATAACTAATAAATAAGTGCCCTTTGTTAAGTTTGTCTAATTCTTTTGAACTAGACCAACAAAACTCAGGGTACTTTTCTATTATGTTTAGTAGTAGTCTGATATTAAGTCTCACACCAATTTTAATAAGTCATATATTGAGCATATTTTTTCTTAGTTTATACGCTAGATAATCGCTAACAACAATACTTTTTACAATAAAATAGACAAAAATATACCACTGACAAATAAAATCTTAAACAGCTTCTTTTGTTTAAGTAGTAATTTTTGACTTCGTGATAATTCGTTTTATTTTACTCACATTTTGCAATGTATTTTTTTATGTTCCCAATTTCCAAATGTATTTTTTTTAAATTCGTTTTCAATAAAGTATTTTAATCTTTTTATATTTGTAGGCGTCGCATCTGTTTAACAAGCATAGTGTATCTTAACAACAAAGACTATTGACAATTTCAGTAGAATTTCTTTCTTCTATTACTTTTTGAACATGCAGTAGCTTCATTTTCGCATGAGTTTTTTATAAGCACATTTTTCTATAACTGTAGGTTAAGATAATGGCCTTGCTTGCAAAAATATGAACAAGTAACTTAAGCATATTCTGATTCAAAGAATTTATGACGGTTTTTCATAAATTTCAGTAAATGTCTTCATTGTTTTTAATCTTAAATCGTCTCTGTTAACGAACCGTAAAATATATAAAGAGTGAAGTTTTTAGTTTCAGACAACAAATTGTGATGCTTTAGAATATTTTTTAAAAGAAATAGTAATTATAGTAATTAGGATTTCGAACATTTTGTTGAATAAATAATTCTTTACAAGAAATATTAAACATCTAATTGATCTACTACGTGATCTCAAAGTAGTTATAATGTTAACTATTATTACTGTGTCAATATAAAAAGATAACTATATACTTATTTTTAAAGTGGAAAATGGTAATTAGCTACTATTTTTTCGAAAGAACTTTAACGACGAGTTTTCGAATGTGACGCCAAAAATTCTGCTCTTTAACACACCTAAGCTAGTCGGATGTCAAGCGTAGGCTAGCACGGTCATGCCTATATATTTAAGACTACGCTATCTCTAAATTTAAGTTAAGAAATTAAGGCAAATATTTTTGAAAGGGTAATTTTGAAATTAACCTAGGACAAAGTTTAACTGCATTTATTATTATCAATTCATGTTCTTTATGTTGAATTATTTGTGATAAAGACTCAGAAATTAATCCTTATTTTAGAATAGTGGCATAAAAGTATGTTCTTTAAAAGGGATTCAGCTATAAAAATGAAATGTATACAAAAATGGAAAATAGGACATGACTGGCAATAAGAATTTGGTTACTAAAAAAATATTTTTTCTTAACTCATTAGTCATATGTCATTTTCAATAGTATAGATAGTATAATATATTGATACACAAGCTAGAATTATATAAACAAATATATTCGCATCACAAAATGTTCTTTATTCACGGCCGTGCAATATGCACATTCTTAAAGAAATGCCCGAAAACTTTCTTTGTATTGAAAAACAAAAGCCTATTACTAAAAGATGTGGGCAAGGTCAAGCCAATTTTTACGTCACCTTGAAAATAAATAAATGTATCGCTGGGTATCTTACACAAATTGAATCTAACCCCAAAGTAAGCAAATTATATGCTTGTGCTATGGGTATTAGTCAGCGATACCAATACAAAGAATGACTTAAATAGATACCAGAATAAATTCAATAAACACCCAGACCCGGAAATACAGGCATTTAAATGTTCATCACACAAATGCCTGCCCCTGTCAGGAATCGAACCCGAGCCTCGCGATAAGTCGATGTAGTTAGGCGTGTACGCTAGCCACTCGACCGACGAGGCAGTCATAAATACAGGACATTATTGTATCTAGGGACACCGGGACAGACAACTAGAAAACGGGACGGTCCCTTTCAAAGCGGTACGTGTGCTCATGTTATCTATAGGCGATAGTGGCCACTGGTTCATTATCTTGTGAAATTTATTTCACAAGATAATGAATTTGCTTTTTTGGCATCCAATTTCGTGATAAAAAATATTTGTATCGTTTTTTGTGGTTACTATAAAAAGGGTAACCTTAATATCATATTTTTAAAGAAAGAGAATATATAAATTTATACAACGATCAACAAAAGACGAGATTTAATCTTTTTAATTAACTTTAGCGATAAAATATTTTATGTACTTGTATTTATAGTGATGATAACATTGGATTTACTACGATGTTCTGCACAATTCTAGTCAAAATATCAATTTTCTTTGTGATATTAAAACTAAAATCTCTAACATGTCATCTCAAAGATATGGGAGAAGAAAATGTAGGTTTTATGAAATTTGCAAAACAAATGGAAAAGCGGATATTGGGTGGAGAAGTTACATCTTTAAAAGAATTTCCCACTAGTGTGCAGTTTTTTAATCTTGGCAATCTGTGTGGGGGTTCTATTTTGACATTAAGGGTAGTTCTCACTGCGGCCCATTGTTTTGACCACAATACGAATATAGCAGAAATGGTTATACTTTCGAGTAAGTTAAATTTATTTTATTAAACCAAAACTTTTTTATTTTATTTAAATGATACTGATTCATATTAAGGATACTAATAATGTCAAGATAACTTTTGCTTAGCAAGGCTTTCAGCCCTATATTTAAATGCAGCAATTATTTTACTTTGTGTATACTTATATACTGAGTTTAATAAAGTGGAAAATGAGTTGGACTTAAACTCTATATAAAACTTTACCATAGTTTTATTTTCATCTATGGGAATGAATTGCCATTCATTATACCGATGTTTAAATATTCCATTTGATGACACAGCTTTTATCCAACCTTCATTTGTTCCACTTGGAGAAAGAGAAGTAACTTCTGATGTATATCTACCTGTAATTCCATGAAAAGCTGCGAGGCGATCCATAACCATTTGGTTGTTAAATTTTTCTTTTATATAAACGGCTTTGCACCAAGGAACAAAATCAGGATACGTTTCAACATCAATTACAATTTGGAATACTTCATTAGGCGAACATAGGAAAACACCCTTTTCTTTGTATTGATGAAGCGTAAATGTTAAACCAATCAAAATAGGATCCGTATCTACCGTCAGCCTTAGTAGATTCCTGAGACTAAAGTTAAGGTGGGTATCGCGTATCAATTTCAACGAAATTAACCCTTGACTAGAAATTATCACTCGGGAAATTTAACTTTACTCATGACGCATAGAACAGACCCTTAGTTAATTGTAGACGATACTTCTATTCTTTTAGCTTTTCCGCTGAGCTTTGACCTCTCAAATATAAACTTACTAGCGGCCAGCCCCAACTTCGCACGGGTATAAAATACACATAAACCTTCCTCTTCAATCACTTTATCTATCAAAAAAAATGGCTTCAAAATCTGTTACGTCGTTTTAAAGATTGAAGCATACAAAGGGACAGAGGAAGCGACTTTGTTTTATAATATGTAGTGATTAGAAGCCTGCATCGCTTTGGTAGCTATTGCTAAAAATATTGAAGTGTAAAATATATACTTTACATCGTCGGCAATTGGTGGATTCCATTGTAAATACAACTTTTTAAGTAAAACACTTGTACTTTCAATAATACACTTTAATAACACACGATTCGTGTGAGACCGCCAGTAACTTACAACCAAATACTGAATGTTAAAATCAAACAAACTTACATACATAAAAAATATCTTCACGGCCAAATCCCCGAAGGGGTAGGCAGATGCAAAACCAGGGCACCCAAAATGTGATAGATGGCAAGCCTATCGCCAATCGGGAACATATCAAATCCCAGTCAACATTTTTTTATTAGACAGTTGGAAAAGCTTATTTATCTTTAGTTATAAAGTTCTGTGATTCTGTGAAAAGTGAAAGCGGTTGGCTAAATACACTTTATATTACAAATATAAAGTGTATTGTGTAAAAGTACAAGAGTTTACCTTAAAAAAGTGTGTTTTTATATGTCCTTGACTGCCTTTCAATAAAGTCTTATCGCTCGGATGCTTTTTATATCAAAAATATTAATAACGTAAGCTGATAAAATGTATACGGCCACCCAAAAAATAACATCCTGAGATATGGTTATAATTTTGTCAATATTGTCATATGGTCTAAGATCCGACCTTAAGTCAAACTCAAGTCCTGTATAATTTATAATATTACTAGCTGTCCCGGCGAACTTCGTTCCACCGTTCAGTTGGTATGGGAAAAAATAAAGTGTTGATTCTCCCTGCAATTTCCCCGGTTTTTCGCTTCATAAGAACCTTCTTCTGACAATAACTAATATAACAAAAAATATTTAGTCAAGTCGGTTTAGCTGTTCCGAAGTCATGCGCTTACTAACATATTTAGCAATTCATTTTTATATTATAGATTATACTCTTTGTTGTTCTCTTTGTTCACTTCACCAAGTTGATAATAGGATGACACATATTTTACAATTGTTTATAATAAATTTAGTATATTATAAAAATATGAATAATGGATCTCCTAAAAAAACCTGGACAAAACATTTTTTAATTATTTTTAATGATTTTCGTCGTGTTGCT
Organism: Calephelis virginiensis; assembly: GCA_002245475.1. Taxonomy (NCBI): domain Eukaryota; kingdom Metazoa; phylum Arthropoda; class Insecta; order Lepidoptera; family Riodinidae; genus Calephelis; species Calephelis virginiensis. The sequence continues at coordinate 308,839 of NJDC01011621.1, read as the reverse complement.
CTGGGTCCGTTGAGTAGAATGGACCATCTGCCTTTTTCGCCAAATAGGTAGTAAGAGACGAGAACTGGTTAAAATATAGCTCAGTACCAAAAAGACTGCTGGGGGTAGACTTTCGTGATACAACTCACTGATAGAGATCCACCGCTTCATTCCTGCTGCCATGTGTCACGTTTCGATATTTTCGTCATTTTACAATATTATTTTTACAGCATTACAATTTACAAACGCTCCTACACTCAAATTACACACAAGCGGACGCGTTTACACATACACACGCATATACGAACACACACTCACGCACATTCAATAACAAATAATTTTGTAATTTTATTTATTTAAAAAAAAGAAATTTAATGACACATACTTATAATAATAAAATTTAATTAATTTGTAATTAAATTATAGGATTAATTAAATTATAGCATCTTTACACTAAAATTATAAAGGAGAAAGTTTTGATTTTTTGTTTGTTTGTTTGAAATGAATAGGCTTCGAAACTACTGGACCGATTTAAAAAAAATAATTTAGAATGCTACATTATCCCTGAGTGGAGGCTTTGTTTCATCAAAATCGGTGCAGTAGAAGTTACGCAAGCGAAGCTACATAAAACTGCTAGTAAATAAATTTTCTAAATTGCATGGTCATTTTTTGTTACTTTTTTACTACAGATCCACGTTTTCTCTTTGATCGCCAAGCAGTAAGCCACGAAGTCTGGGACTACGTATGCCATGAAAACTACAACAAGGGAAATTATTTAGCCAATGATATTGCAGCCTTATTAATCCACGACACATTTGAATTTGGAACATACAACCAAAAAGCTCTGCTAGTAAACAATAACTTTTGGATGAAAAAAGACGAAAAGCTAATAGCTTCAGGATGGGGTGAGATTGAAGTAAGTATCTGTACGATCCCATTTTTGAAGGGACATCTTTTGTCGCCTCTGTATTCTAGCGGTCCAGCTGACTGGAATTCTTTAGGTCCTGGGTGCGACCCCGGGTTGGGTGACAAAGAGAAACAGATAGTGTATATTTTCAATTTTATAATCAACCAACGTTGCCCGGGATATGTGCCCAGTTGGCGATAGGCTTGCCACCTATCACAATGTGTGATTTAGTCTCTGACTAGTCGTGGGTGACCTGGTTGTGCCTCTGCCTAACTCTTTAGGGATATTAAGCGTAGCAAAACTGCAAAACCCGACTCCAAGTATTTCATTAGGTCAAGATTTAGTGATTTTGTTTTCAAAAGAAATGATTCCAAAATGGTCCCACAGAAATTTTATAAACCTTGCTAGTAGTTTTTAAATTATTTTTAACAAATGCATCAATTTTCGTGTATGTTATCGGATCCTGATAAATCATAGAATAGGAATCATGACCTGCATTTCTAAAAAAGAACATTCAAAATCCGTTGCCTATTGGCCGAGTAATCGCGTTACAAACATACAAAAAAACATTTTTTTTGGCGCCATCGTGAAAGAAGATAGTCGTAGTATTTTCGTAATTTTTGAACTTCTTGTAAATTATGAGTAACATTAGGTGGCAATTAATTTTATTTTGGTTAGTTCAAGTGCACAAGTGAAATATTTTGAAAGAAATTAGTGTAACGTGTCTTTCATCATTGCCGCCAAATCTCACTAAATGAATTTGAGTAAAGAGGCCACCGCTTTACTCAAGACCATGATATAACTTTTTCTTATGACCTTGTGACTTGTGACTTATAACCTGAAATAATTTATGACTGTTAAAAAGAATTTATTCATACAGAAGACGTGGCAGCATGGTCAAGAGGACTTAGTTGGTACCAGAAAGGCACAAATTAACTTAAAAAAAACGGATTGCACTCCAGGAGTACCGGCAGAATTAAAACCTTAAATATTAACGTTGTGCATTTATGATATTTCGGAATGGTTAGGGAATAATTTTGCACGAATTGCTTTATCAGTATGAAAGTACTATCATTTATGTGGTAGAATACAATATTCACTTATAGTGCTATCATACACAAACATGACAACACGAATATTTGCGCAAGCGCCCTGCGCCTTCTTACGAATTTTCGTCTAACGAAATTTGAGGTCACGTGTCCTGACGCGAGTTTAGAAGTTTTTGCCCATTCTAAAAAAAGTGCGCAAAGCCGCTAAAGAAGTTTTCACTTAAAAAAACAAAAAAAAACATTTGTGTAATTGACAGCCTCCTTCTATTTTGTAGTCAGTAAAAATAAAGCAAAAAAAGCATGTTACAAATGAATGACGGAAATAACATGCAAATAGGCTTTCTACAATTTTACAATTCAAATGCGGATATAGATCGGCGTTACGTAGTTTATAGTCTTTCAGTTTTCTTATCTTTCACTTGTGATCTTTTCCTGATACCATCAGTCATGAGACGTCTATAAAAAAGAGGATATTACTTGTGACATGAAGTTTTAAATATTGTACTTACAATATGGTGTTTCGACCGGTTTTGCGTTCAATTTTATTCAAATTCAAGCCTATAAACCCCTATGGTGTAGGAGTTATAGTCACGGGACTATGATCAGCCGAAGGTATTACTTAGCTGCACTATATAATAGGTGACAAACCTATCGCCAACCGGATTCTCATATTATTCAAGCAACGTTGTTTTTTTGTTAGAAAATGTGAAATAAAAAACACATTGATGGTAATATTATGTTATCGCTATCTTGCTTCAACGAAAGTAATAGAAAGCGACAGAACACTTTTAGTGCTGTCAGATTAGTCTGTACACGATGTGTCTACTCATGTTTAATCTATCAATTAAAACGTTGGTTAGAAACATCATAGTTTGACATGTCCGGACTAATTTGAAATGTTGGTTTTTTTTTCATTTGAAAAAGATAGCATGCGTCTAAAAATGTTTAGTTTGTTAAAAGCAGAATCACCACATATGTGTTTTTGTTGCTTGATCCATGAATCGAACCCGGATCTCGTGAATTCAAGACCAATAGCGGACAGAGAAAGGGGAGTGTTATAAGTTTGAAGTGTCTGTGTATGTATCTGTTTGTGTGAATCATAACTTTTAAACGGATGTACCGATTTGGACCGTACTTATTGTGAGTTCTTAGCTACCTTACAAGAAGGTTTTGTCAGGTTATTGAACATTTTTGATTTTAGTGATATTTTTATATTTTTTTCAATTTTCTTACAATAACACTTTTTGGTTTATCCGACCTAGAACCTCACCTACTTGAGTCCTTATGTAGTAATAAATAAATAAATATTCCTGGACAAGTCACACAAATTGAATCTAACCCCAAAGTAAGCAAATTATATGCTTGTGTTATGGGCGTTAGTCAACGATTCTAATATATAGAAATACTTAAGTAGAAAACAGAAAAAATTTAATAAACACCCAGACCCGAAAATACAGACATCTAAATGTTCATCACACAAATGCCTGCCCCCTTCGGGAATCGAACTCGAGCCTCGCGGTTGGTCGATTTAGTTAGGCGTGTACGCTCGCCACTAGACCAACCAAAATATGATAAAAACAATACAACAATACAAAACGAAAAAAAATTTTTTTTTTACATATTGAAATTATATATTTTTTCTTATTAAATACGAACAACCTGACTCGTTAAAACGATTATAAATTTAGTTGGTCATTAGAAACAAGATCACTGTTGGCCGAGTCCGGTGCAGCAATTTATTGGGACAGGGACCGACCGCTTCACCTATTCTTGTTACCATAAATATAGTATTACGTTTCGGTCGGGTCTGGTCGGTTTCGGTTAGCCGGTAGGTTTGAACAACAGCCTAACATCGTAGCTACGGAACAGCAACACACCTATAACTTCTGAGGAGGCTATAAGCAATGGTTGTTTCTTAACATTATTACAGTCGTGTGTTTATTCCCTGTATCACATAAAAAACTGGCAAGTTACAGCGCAAGTGTGATCGCTCGACAATGTTTCAGAAAATCCGATCCCATAACCACCTACACCCAATTAATAAGATCACTTGGATATTATCCGAGGGTGGTATCAAGAGTCTCCGAAACCGGCGTGTTTGTATGAAAAGGGTAATAAATGTGAAGGAAGCCAGGATGTCAGTCAGGATCGTGATGTCTGGCACTCGATACTCTCCACCTACACCGTAAGGGACTTGGCGAGAAGATATGTATGTATTCATGTATTTATAAGAAAGAAAAGACAAACCCGCTTAGTTTTCTTCCCGCTTTTCAGTGAGTGGCCGCGTTCCGATCCGGTGTTAGTTTTTAAGATTTATTTTTACGCGTCACAAGAATCTTTGTATAGATGAATGAAAATATTTTGATTGATTGATTGATTGATTGATTGACTGATCGACTTAGTTTGGTTCTAAATATTCAATTAATATTAAAGTAATTATTTTTTTAAGTATGGCAAACTCGATTCGAAAGCCAAACTAAAAAAGGCGGAACTTTATTACGTTGAAAGGGAAAAATGCATGAAACTAAACAACGTAAAAATTGGCCCCGAAATGTTCTGCTTATTTGGCAACGGAGTCAACGACACATGCCGAGGAGATTCAGGAGGTGGTGTCATGTGGAAAGGGTGAGAATCGGTTAAGTAAGTAAGGTTTTAAAACTTACAAGTCTTGACATTGCTAAAAATATAAAATTTCAATATTACTGCAACACAGACAAAATTCTACTACGGTGTATATAAAATACTAGCTTTTACCCGCGGCTTAACCTACTGCACTCTCAGTACACTATTACAAACATTCACATTGCTCAAAAAATGAAATTAGATATTCCCCATGTTGGTGCAGGCTCCTTTGCAGAATAGACCATCTGCCTTCCTGCCAGGCAACTCGTAAAACACGAGCATGGGCTTATGCCACTAACAACGTAACATCTGACTAGGTGGTAGACTTTCGCAGCGACTCGCCCGGATTGGCACCGCTGCCTTACCTATACCTGCCACTATAACTTCATGACGTATTACGGTTCGGAGGGTAAGGTAGCCGGTAACTTTTGCTCGAGGCCTAACATCCCGGTCACAGGTCGGCAACGCACCATTACAATATTTGGTGTCTCCAGGCGGCTTCAATTTCTTATCATTGGGGAATCCGTCTGCTTGTTTGCCATCCAATATTATAAAAAAATGTGAATTTTCAATATTACTGCAACAAAAACAAAATTCTGCTACTATTTTTTATAAAATACTAGCTTTTACTCGCGACTTAAAAGACTACAGTACACTCAGTACACTATTTCAAAAATTGACATTTCTAAAAAACATGCAAGTCAATATAACTGCAACACACTTAAGTCAATAGAAGTATCATAATATGTTACTTTGAGTACTTCCAAGAATATGGCGTGTACAAAGTTTTGTGATGATTGAGCAGTTTTCACGTTAGCGTGTAGCAAACAAGCTTACATTCTCATAAAATAAGCTTCGTATGCATGTAAAGTTACTTAGTTTTCCCGCGGGAATCCTTTGAGATTTTTTGATACCAATTTTAGAATAATAAACTGCAAAAAATCGTGTCGCAACGCCGCCCTGACAAATACCGTTTAATATTTATACTGGTAATAAAAATGAAAGATTTCATTGTTTGTTTGTTTATTTGTATTGAATAGGCTACGAAACTACTGGACCAATTTGGAAAATTCTTTTACCATTTGAATCCGACATTATTCCTGATGAATGCTACTTTCTACGGGACACTGTTTCATTCCTTACTTATTTATTTTAATCTAGTGGTAGACCGTTGGTCAGAATTCGACCATAATACATATTAATATGTTGTTGATAAGAACGCCATCTTTATTTTTCAAGACCAACTACTTTGTTTCCAAACTTTTTAGTGCGCCATCTGTGAACTCTTATTGTTATCATCAATATATTTGTTTGTGTGTATGTCTAATGCATGGTTTTATTTATTGATTTAAAGTACTTTTTATGCATTATTATTGAAAAATATTAGCGGTCTGCACTTCTTTTACACATAAACTATAAGTGTGACAAATTTTATGCTCCTGCGTTCGCGCAATTTTCGTAAAAGGGGTCCAAAGTTTTGGCATCACGTATTAATATACAACTTTTAAATGGCTAAACCGATTGGGTTGTAATTTTATCACAGTTTTGTCATAGCTACAGGATTAGTAAATGATAAACCTTCGCTCTTATAAGTTGATTAAAGACAAACATTTGGCCTTTATTCTTTAATGGAGCCTGGTGCTGCCATGAGGAAGAAGTAGTTCAGGGGGTGTAGGTGAGGGAACACGAGACATTCCGTGATTGGGAAATTGGCTGGCATCCAATTATGGATCAGTTTATTCATCTATCTGATTGCGAAAGAATTTTCAGAGGAATATTTTAAATATCATTATATTATATAATCGCCTCTGTGGTCTAGCGGTCCGGGTGTTGGACTTGACTGCATGAGGTCCTGGGTTCGAATCCCGGGTCGGCCAACAAAAAGAAAATTGGATTTTTCCAATTTTCTAATAAAAAAAAATGTTGGTCGGGATTGGAATTGTGCCCGGTTGGCGATAGGCTTGCCACCTATCACATTGTGGGATTTAGTATCTTCGGTTAGTCGTGGGTGCCTTGGCTGTACCTCTGCCTACCTCTTCGGGGATATGGGCGTGAAGATACTTTTTTTTTATATTTTAAATAGGTCTATAAGTACTTAACGTTTTCCGAGGTTTCATCTTCGCATACATAGTACCGAAAGTCAGAATAATCCATACAAACCGTCAATGAACCGATTCTCAGAACTACTCAACATGCTCACATAATTTCATAAGAATCGGTCAAGCCGTTTCGGAGGAGTACGGTAACTAATATTGTGACACGGGAATTTTATATATAAGATTTTTTGGTTAAAGGTGTTAATGTAAGCCAGAGTTATTTTATTTGTACTAAGAAATGAATTTTCCATTGTTTCAGGCTGCTAGTGGGTATAACATCTCACGGTCGAGGTTGTGGAAATGCTCCAGGAATATACGTCAATGTCTACTACATGAAGGAGTGGATTAAAAGAAATGTTCAGAATCTCGTTGCGAAGTTTTGTAAATTTCATGAAAAAGGACACTAATGTATAAAAAACCCAGTGTTTTGATTTTGTTAGTAAAATAATGCAAAATTGAAAACTTGCTTATTGCATTTGTTTCTTTCATTTGATAGCAACTTTAGATACTTCATAGTTCATACTGCGAAAATGATATTGCCGCCATTTTGAAGCTTATATTTACTAATCTCTGATATAACATAATAAGCACAGAGTCGCTCAGCGTGCTTTGGAGAGAGCACTACTCGGTGTTTCTCTGCGAGATATGATCCGTAATACGGTGATCCGCAAGAGACGAAAGTAACCGACATAGTCCAGAGAGTCAGCAAGCTGAAGTGTTAATGGGCAGGCCACATTGGTCGCAGAACCGACAACAGCTGGCGAAAAAAGGTTTTCCAGTGGCGGCTCCGCGCCGGAGGACGTAGTGTTGGAAGGCCTCCCACCAGGTGTACTGATGGTATGGTCAAAGTCGCGGCTGGCGACCGTGGCTCGTGGCGATCTTTGAGGGAGGCCTATGATGATGATGAAGCACAACTAAAGTGTAAAAACCGATTTGGATCGTAAGTGAATCATCTACGTATATGCTTACTTCCTTTTGCTCGAGGCCTAACACCCCGGCCTCAGCTTGGCAAAGCACCGTTACCACCTTTGGTGTAGGCGGGCTGAATCTCTTACCAGCAGGAAATTCGTCTTCTTGTTTGCCTTCCAAACTCATAAAACTAAAATTCCTATCCTATCCTATTAATATTATAAATGCGAAAGTTTGTCTGTTTGTTTCTTACTCCTTCACGCCAAAACTGTTGAACCGATTTCCATGAAATTTGGATTAAACATAGAGAGTAATTTGGATTAACACGTATGATAGTTTTGATCCCAAAAAAGTATTCCTGCAAGACCATTAACCACGAGGGCAACGCCGCGGGCTACTGCTAAAAAAAATAAACATAGAAATGAGTGTCGTATTGTACGAATAGAAAATGTACTTCAATTTCCAATTTCTCTTGAATTCCAGTATCAAATTCAGAATTGATAACCAATAGCAGCTCAAAAATGCGCTCTTCCAATACAAAATAAATTGTTACAATTGGTTCAGAAAAGACGGAGAACATACATAAAAATAATGTAGGAGTAGAACATACAATCTCCTTCTTTTGTTAAGTCGGTTAACAAATGGCTTTTTAACGTCTGGCTATAAACAAGAAATCAGACGATAGTTAGTTATTCTGGGATTTAGCGCTGTGACGTAAAATGCTGCATCGAAGCATTCAGTTTCATTTAATTTTATGTATGGCAAGACAATTTAAAAATTATGGCAAGTTTGTTACTGAATTTGAGACGTAGCAATTCCAATAAATAACAGGTTTGGCATTCATAAAAAATATGCTTTTTCTAGCTGTAACAAAGTCAACAGTTTTTCTTTAGTTCAAAAAAATTAGCGATTAAGAAGAAAAAACATTTTGTTGTAAAAAAAGAATGTGGTAGGTACTTGTTAAGATCTTTGTAATAACTTTACTCTAACCAATATCTGTTAATAAAGTATATGCATTAATTAAAAGATTACGCGTCACGATTTTTTGTTTGAATAATTTTCAACTTTTTTGGTTTAGTTAAGGCAACTCGGCTGGTAGGCAATCAGTTCTACAGTCCCTCAGGAGCTATGAGCGTCCGCTTTTCACTAACATGCAAAATTGACTAGTTTTTCAACCGACTTGAAAAAAAAATATTTTTTTTTTTTGTTTGAAAGAGTATAATTTCGAGTTTTTCACCAAGGTCAAGAAACTACGATTTTTTTGGATACTTAGGTCTTAGACTTTAAATATTAAAATCGAAGTCGATTCTTTGCAGTTTCATTGTGGTTTAACTACAAGTAAAAAAAATATTGTTTTTGGAAGCGTCCCAATAGCCTAGGTATTCCATTTTTTGTAATATCTTTATTGTGCAAATATTTTTGCGATATAGTTCAAGATAGATACTTAATATCTTAGAGAGATACAAAATTACAACCTTAGTGTTTGGCATCATGCCAACATTCTTTTGCTCAAGTTTTTTTTTATTTAAGCTGGTATCATTTATCACTGTTGTGTTAGCAAGTTTTTGTATTCAACGTTCAGTGATTAATGATATCAAATTACCATGAAATACATGTTTGAAAGTTCATATTATATTTTTTTATAGAAAACTAGCTCGGTGAATATCGTAACAAGATTTTACTAACAGTTTGTATATTGGAATAATGGTATTGTTCTATTTTCTCTGCAATTTTCCCGGCTTTTATCTTTGTATGAACTTTCTCCTAATAGTAACCAATACAACAAATAGAGAATTAGCATAATTGGTCCAGCCGTTCAGGTGTATAATGCTATGACCAATGGAAAGAGGGAATAATTTTTATATACAAAGTAGCTGGACCGGTGAACTTCGTTTCGATTGACATTAACTAGCAGGTTGTATGTATTAAAGGGAAGTTTTTCCTATTTTTTCTGCCCAGGTTTTCTTTCCTAAGAACCTTCACATTTATCTGTCAAAATAGTTATATTTTATATTAGTATACAAAATAATTATATTAGTATTAATAAAATTTTTTGTTTTAATTTAAATTATTTAATCCTTTCGTACTAAAATATATTTTTTAAAGATAGAAACCAACTCCTCACAATGACCAACACTATAAAAAAATTAACAAAATTGGTCTATCCGTTCTGGAATGACTACGCGAAACGGGGTTCATTTCTATATATATATATATAGAAGAAAAAAAAAGAAGAACAAAACAAAAAAGTGATTAACATGAACAAAAACAACAAAACAAATACATACTATTATCTTTGTCATTATTACGTATTTTTTGATAACAGTAAAATAAAAAAAAATATGACCTTCGATCAAACCTACATATTATTATGTAGCGAAGAACCACCTCAGCCACGCCAGCTCTAACTTGCCTGTGTTCGGTCCATCTGTTCAAAAGTCTCACCGCCTCGTTGGTCGAGTGGTTAGCGTATACGCCTAACTACACTGACCAACCGCGAGGCTCTAGTTCGATTTTCAACAAGGGCAGACATTTGCGTGATGAACATTTAGATGCCTGCATTTCAGAGTCTGGGTGCTTATTAAATTTATTCTGGTATCTATTAAGTGTTTTTATGTATTCTAATCGTCGACTAACACCCATAACACAAGCATATAATTTTCTTACTTTGGGATTAAATTCAATTTGTGTCACTTGTCCAGGAGTACTTATATTTACATATTTATTTATATAAAAGTTATGACGTCAAACACAGAAACGCCAAAGAAATAACAACCCTCACTTCCGTTAGGAGCTAACAATAAAGAAGCTGTCATCGTTGTTATAGCAATAAGCTCAATTTCTTATTCTATTGATGAACTGCTTCGATTCGAACACTGTTTTTAAACAATGCAGCTGTAGTGTGATAAAGTTTACTAAATTTTACTGATTATTACTTCAGTATTTTGATTGGTTCATAAAAAGAATATCAAATGAAAAAAAATTAAAAATTTTAAAGCTTTTTTCTTTGTTTGTTACATTTTCAAGCCCAAACAGGGAAACAGATTTGCTTGTAATTTTGTACATTGCTAGGTTATAACCTGGAATAACACATTTGCTACTTTTATATTCGATTCCTAAAGTATATCTCTTAAGAAAATAACAAATCAAAGACTGACAAAGTGGAGTACATCAAACTTTTTTGAAATAAACTCTTGTACTTTTTTCTACCACATTTTATTTAGCACTTGTTGACCACCTGCTGGTTGGTCAGTAACTAGCAACCATCTAAGTAAAATAGACTTATTTATTTTTAGTTATAAACCCCTGATGTTGATACAAAGTGAAACCGGTGGACTTAGGTGTAACGTTAAGTGATAAATAAAGTGTATAATGAAATGTAAGAAAGAAAGAAAAGAAAGAAAAGAAAGAAAAGAAAGAAAAGAAAGAAAAGAAAGAAAAGAAAGAAAAGAAAGAAAAGAAAGAAAAGCGAAAGAAAGAAGAAAGAAGAAAGAAGAAAGAAAGAAAGAAAAATATGCGTGTTGAAGTTGTTACGAAATTATTTAAGCTCCAACATGTTCTACCACATTGTGATGTGCAAATATATTAATATTTGTAAAAGTGATTATTTAATTATATACACAATGTTTTAAACTTAAACTTCATAAAACAAATAGTTTTGCTTTTATTACCATTTGAATTTAATTTTATAAGTTATAATTTTAAAATGTTAATAAATTTAACCCTGTCGTCCGTAAACTACCAGAGATTCCGGCCTCAGGTTGGCAACGCACCATTACCACATTTGGTGTCTCCAGGCGGTGTGAATTTCTTAACATCCTTCCAAAAATCCTTCGTACGCAAAGGAATTACGCCAATTGCCGACAGTAAAAAGTATAGATTCTGAGTACATCAGCTAGTGCCATGATAAACACAATCTCTACGCCATAATAAAACTACTTAAGATTTAATTACAGCAGTAATTTAATAGCCATTTGTAGTTACGATGTCGAATTATTTACGTGTTCTAGTGAAATTATTTGCATATGTTCTTCTAGAAACGTTATTTGTAAGGTATTTAAATTGTACGAATGTAAAAAGTATACCCTTCGAGAGTAAAATTATTCGTGGGATTCAGACGAATATAAAGGAATTCCCGTATGCTGCAAAGTTATTTATTGGTGATTCCTTTTGTGCTGGTGTGATATTGAACAGCTGGACAGCACTTACTGCTGCACATTGTTTTGACAATAATAAAAACATGGAGGAGATGATGATAGAAGTTGGTATGATCTGTAAATATGCATTTTAAATGGGATGAATAAGAGTCCCTCCGGAAGAAATGAAAGAACACCCGTGTTGCAGAATTTGTTGGTGTTTGTTGGCTTTGTTGCAGAATACACCATTTGCATTCTCGCCAGGTAGCTCGTAAAAGGCGAGCATAGGTTTACCGTCACTAACACTCTGACATCTTACTAGGTGGTTGGGTTTCGCAGCGACTCATCTGGATTGGTACCACCGCCCTACCTATTCCTGCTGCCATAACGTCCAATTCTTGCCGTCGACGTATTCCGGTTTGGAGGGTAAGGTAGCTGATAAACTTACTTTTGCTCGAGGCCTAACATCCTGGCCTAAGATTGTCCACGCACCATTACCACCTTTAGTGTCTTAAGGCAGTGTGAATTTCTTACCATTACAAAATTCGTCTGCTTGTTTGCCTACTAATATCATAAAAAAACAAAATATTTTTTATAATACACTAACCGACTCAGCGAACTACGATAACTTGGCACTCGATACATTTATAGATGTATATGTAAGATGTTAAATGTTTCTCTACATTATGAATTTCAAATTATTTGGATACTTTATACGTAGTGATGTTGTACTTGTAATTTCTAAACTACAAAAACCATAACTTGAAAAAAGTACAGGATAATCTATAAAGCTCAAACTACAAATAAAAAACCAATAGATTGAATCGAACTGTGTGTTAAAGAATTAAAGGCCAATTTATATTTTGACTTTGATCCCTCTTCCTCAGACGCCTTTTAGTAAGCAGGGTGAAAATTATCATCATAAAGGACAAAAATGAAAATATTTGATAAAATAGTCATGGCTGGTACACGTATTGGTATATTTTAAAATTTTACCGTATTTGTCTAAGAAAATAATGCACACTTCGGCTACAACAAATTTATTAACTTATTTAAACTGATAGGTCGTATGCCTATGTTTTTTAGCATATTATACAAGAAATAATTTAACAAAACGGAATAAAGGAAATGTAGTTGTGATAAAAGGAAAACTATTCATTCTTGTAATTAAATCAAGTAAAAAATGGTTTATATAACCACTCATCTACATTATAAACTTAATACTGGTGAAGTTCCTGAATCACTAAAAACAACTATTATCAAAACTCTGTGTAAAAAGGTGATAGATCCAACATCGATAATTATAGACCAATGATAGGTCTTCTATTCAAAAATATTGAAAACTAATATTTAACCCACTTGCATCAATTTAGTTTTGAAAAAAAAATACTTTTTTTTTGAAAACTAATATTTAACGAACTTGCATCAATTTGGTTTTGAAAAAGATAAAAACACGTTTTCGTAAATTTTTAAAATTGTAGAAAATGAATTTTTGTTATTGCTCAATTTAACTGAAACCTTTGATTGTGTTAATCATGACATACTACTTAAACAATTGGAAAATGTAGCTATGCGTAGTACTGATCTTAGCGGATTCTAAAGTTGTTTTAAAAAAAATAAGGAAGTGCAATTGATTCCTTTAATAAAAGTTTGAAACCCATAAAACTATGAAGTCTGGATACCAACAAATAATATTAGGAGACCCACAAGGTAGTATCTTAGGTCCTATTTTCTTCACAGTAAATATAAATGAAGTTCTAAGTGTAAAAGTCTTGTGTGCCGTTTGCAGATGATGCTACTTTAAATATTAAAGAAAAAGATCCAGTCAATAAAAAAAAATTGAAATAAACTGCACATTAAATAAATTTGCTACCTGACTAAATACAACAAAATCGAAAGTTAACACCAATAAAACAAAAAAGATGCTATTTACGAGTGTCCTACTAAATAATTATATTTCACTGTTGTGCCTTTTAAACTTAGATCTATTAGTCACCTCTTAGTTCAATCGTTAGGTCCTTGTCATCAAGTCAATGTGAACAGTTCTCATGAAGGCGAATCGAATGATATCAAACTCGATGGGCTTACCGGCAGTCATTCCAGAGTAACACATCCTATCTTCAGGCTTCATCATCAGACCAACTCAGTTGTACCAGCACTCGATTATGTTTCAACTACGAGTATTAGGCAAGAGGGGCAGCTGCCCTCCCCTAGAGATTCTAAAAAAATGATAAAGCAAACAGTCTTATGTCTTTAACTTAACTTGATCGATTATTCTAGTGCTTTTCTACTAGTTTGCTACTATTTAGAGCGAAATGCAAGAGAAGTCAAAAAGTCGAGGGCACGAGACTCCCGATTGAACCTACAATGTTTATTTTTCTCAATCTTCGTATGAACTTGCCCCCATCTAGGCCATCGGCTGGCGACGCTCTTGCTGTTACATATGCTTAAAAGTGAAATAAATACCTATAGTGCGTCTAATAATCATTCCGTTGCTTACGAATAAGCTGAAAATGAGCATTTTCCGGTATTTTATTCTATTTTTTATATCTACTGCCACTATTTCAAGCTTTTCTTTATCAGTATAAAATCTGTATACATCATAAATAAATAAAAAATAAATATCCCTGGACAAGTCACACAAATTGAATCTAACCCCAAAGTAAGCAAATTATATGCTTGTGTTATGGGTGTTAGTCAACTATTATAATACATAGAAGTACTTAAATTGATACCAGAATAAATTTAATAAACACCCAGACCCGGAAAAGCAGACATCTAAATGTTCATCACACAAATGCCTGCACCCGTCAGGAATCGAACCCGAGCCTCGCGGTTGGTTGATGTAGTTAGGCGTGTACGCTAGCCACTCGACCAACATGAATAACAAACTTACATAACCGAATCTCGCTCGTGCAAGAATCAGGTGGTTATTTAACTAGCTGTTTGAGGCAAAAAAATATATTCTGGAACTAACGAAATTTATTTTGTACATATTTTTTTTCCTATTCTTGTGAAATAGGGATTTGTATCCCCCCTTGGGTTATCCCTACTGGTAGAGAAGAATGGATTTTTCAACTTTTTTCTACCATATCTACAAGTTCCCCTATACATGGCTTCTGTACTTTCGCTTAACTTTGCTACTAGTTTTAATAATTAAAGAAACATTATTATGATTGCATGAAAAATGTGAAATCGCTTCTATAATTCTATAATTCTTTATTGTATATCGCTTTTACTGTCATGTGTTAGTGATAGATGGATTTGACTACA
>NJDC01011621.1:275010-288486 GCA_002245475.1 Calephelis virginiensis | reverse complement strand
TATACCATGTGAATAAATAGATGTTGAGTTTGAATTTGATACTTATACATGAAAATACTTAAACAGATACTGGAATAAATGTAATAAACAACTAGACCAGGAAATACAGACACAACATGTCTGCTCTCGTCGGGAAACGTACATCTGAGGTGGTCGCACAGCTACGTAGGCTGGATATTTGGTGCGATTAGTATATATTAACTGTCACTGATAGTAGAGTGCTGTGCAGCTACTTTCCCGGGTAGGGGCCTTACCTATTCCTGCCGCCATAAAGACTGTAATTTTCTGGCCCAAAGTGTAGGATAGCTATTATACTTACACAATTTGTCACAGGACAGCGACGCATCTTCAACATATATGTCCTTAAGCCACAGTTATCTCTTACCATCAGGAGTGTCGTTTGCTTATTCGCTGATCCCTTTCATAAAAAGTTGATTGTAAAAAAAATAAATTAGTTATTTTCTACAGGCGCATCGTCGGCATCGTATCCCACGGGGATGGCTGCGCTGTCAAGGGCAAACCGAGCGTTTATATAAACGTTTTTTACTATCTGAAGTGGATGGAAAATAATATAAGACGGTTTATGAGTTCGTATTGTCAGACTAATAAAGAATAAATGTGTTCTGTAATTTTCATTGTCTCTCGGTGAAACTCCATTTGGGGAATTGTATTAAATTGGGCACATAGTTTTGTATATTTGTATTTAATCCCAGCATGTTTTTCTTTGTCTACGGATATGGAATGTAATCCATATCCGACCCTTCCGACACTTATATATTACGGAAATCGGAAGGTCTATGAAATACTTCACGCCAAATCCCTTACGGGGTATGCAGAGAGTATCGAGTGCTCACGATCCTGACAAACCTGTCTTGCTTCCTTCACATTAATTACCCTTTTCATACAAACACGCCGGTTTCGGAGACTCTTGACACCACCCTCGGATAATATCCGATTGATCTGATCGTGAAATGACAGCCTTGGTCTCCCCGGGTACCTACATCCATCCACATTCGCATTGTATATCTGCTTTGTCAATCTTTCATCTGTCATTCTTTCCACATGACCGAACCAGCGGAGCATACCCTTTCGCATCTTAACACCAAAACTTTCTTTCAATCCCACTCTTTCTCGGATCTCACTGTTACGAATGCGGTCAGCGAGCGTTACACCACAGATTTTCCGTAGTGCTCTCATTTCGACCGCATTTATCCTACTTTTATGCTCTTTCTGACATACCCAACTCTCGTTTCCATACAATAACGTCTATGAAATAAATGTACTGAGAAAGTAATTCGTGATTTTAGTTAGTCGTAACTTTGTGTTCATTTGAGTTTTTTGAAGTAAAAAATTCTTTAGCTACGTTGTGCACTTTTTTGGAAAGGGTTAAAACTTCTAAACTCGCGTCAGGACACGTGACCTGATCGAAAATTCGTAAACCGGATGTATATTCCCCTCTCTTTCTACGGCGCGGCGGAAATGCTGCCTGCGCCTGCTGTTTCGTTAAGACGGCGCAAGCACTTGCAAGAATGTTCGTGTTGTCATGTTTATGTACTCGTACAATAGCGTAATAAATGAATATTGTATTCTACTACATAAATTATAGCACTTTCATACTGATAATTAAAGCAATTCGTGCAAAATTATTCCCTAACAATTCCAAAATATCAAAAATGCCCAACGTTAATATTCAAGTTTTCACTTCTGCCGGCACTCCCGGAGTGCACCCCGTCGTTTTTTAAATACATAACTCAGTGTAATGACTGGAAGGGGAGCTTATGTCGAGTCTAAGGTGAAGGAACACTATTTCAGAAGAATCCTATTTACTATTGGAATACTTCTAAATCATATTGTTCCGGGCTCCTTTGCAGAATAGACAACCTGGCATCTTGTAAAAAGCGAGCATATAATTAACGTCACTAACACCGTGACCTCTGACTAGGTGGTAGAGTTTCGCAGCAACTCGACCGAATTGGTACCACAGCCTTACATATTCCTACTACCATAACGTCATTACTTGCCATTGAGGTGTTCCGGTTCAGAGGATAAGGTAGCCGGCTTTGCTTGCTTTTGCTGGAGGCCTAACATCCCGGCCTCAGGTTGGCAACGCACTATTACCTAGTTTCTCTAGACGCTGTGAATTTCTTAGTATCGGGAAATCCGTCTGCTTGTTTGCCTTCCAATATAAAAAAAAACTGACTTTGGCAGAGAAACTCCTTTGCAGTGCGAACAATATAATATGGACTGACAAATCTTTTGGTTGTAGTTGTCCTCGGTTTCGCTCTTTTTTCCTGTCTGCATCAGGATGGTCATCCGACAACCAAATTTACTAGATTTTATTGGTGACTAGCTGTCCCGGCGAACTTCGTTCCACCCGTTTAGTTTGTATGAGAAAAATGAAAATTTTGTTTTTCCTAGTTTTCTCGCAGTGTTTCCCTTTTTATTATATTTTAAACCTTCCCTGGACTTGAACAAATAATTCAAAGCTAAAATTAGCCAAATCGGTTCAGCCGTTTTCGAGTTTTAGCGAGACTAACGAACAGCAATTGATTTTTATATAAGTATATAGATAGGGTTATCGTATCTCTACGCCGAATAAATTACATAAAGATTTAACTAAAATTCTTTGGGGTTATATTGAGCATGTTAGGCAATACCAACGTGTCTCAACACGTGCCCTTTTCTGCGACGTACCGGAAAGGAGTTATAAAATTTACCATCCATTTTCTTTTAACGACTCCATTTTTAGCTCAATACAAAAATTTTCAACGTGACTTGTATCAAGGGATAGGGTTTCGTAACCTTTTAACCGCCGTGGTCTGAAAAATAAGAAATACAATATCTGGCTTGTACCGCCAGCTTAAAGCTCGGCGAAGTCATAAAAACCGCAAGGTTGGCAACACATTAGTCATTCCAAAACAACCGCCCCGTCCTAAAAATTAAGACTAATTTCTTACTGTTGCTATTGAAGTGATTGTCTGCATTTTCATTTAGATAATTTCTGTAAGCACTAAATAGCTTAGATTGTTTTTATATTATCGGAGGTGGAGGCACATTCAGTAAAAAATGATACGGCAGTTAAAAGGTTAGTTCTTTAAAGAATCTTCACGTCTGTATCCCCGAAGAGGTAGGCAGAAATGTAATAAAAACTAGACCACTAGGGTAGCCTAACTAGTCGAAGACATTAAGTCCTACGTCATAAGTGACAAGCGTATTGTCAACTGGTCAAATATCCAATCCCTGGCAACATTGCTTTATTAGATTTAAAATGTAAAGTATCTTCACGCCCATATCCCCGAAGAGGTAGGCAGAGGCACAACCAGGGCACCCACGACTAGTCGAAGATACTAAGTCCCACAATGTGATAGGTGGCAAGCATATCGCTAACTGGGCACATACCCTATCCCAAGCAATAATTTTTTATTAGAAAATTGGAAGAACCCAATGCAGTCAAGTCCGACAACTGAACCGCTAGACCACAGAGGCGATCCGCTAGACCACAGAGGCGACTCAGAGGGTTTTATTTTCGCTGCCCGACCCGGGGATCGTACCCTGACCTCATGCAGTCAACTACAATATAAAGACCGAAGACCACAGAGTCTATGAATTCTTAATACTTAACTCTTTAATTTATCAATTTAACTTTACGTTTATTTGTTTTTTTTGTATGTTTGAAAAGCAATTGCTCAGGCAACAACTAACCGGTTATAAAAAGTATTTATTTAAACAATTGAAATATGAATAAAACAATTATAACCGTTCAAAATCATCATCTATGCAACCAATTTCTAGATGGTCCCATACTGGTATTTTCCCCGTGATGGTCCGGGCTCCTTTGTGGAATAGACCATCTGTCTTGCTGTCCGGCAGCTCGTGAAAGGCGATTATAGGCTCACTGTCTCTATCACTGTGACATCTGACTCGGTGGTAGAGTTTTGCAGGAACTCGCCCGGAATGGGACCACCGCCTTTCCTATTCCTGCCGCTATAAGGTTAGTGCTTGCCTTTGACGTGTTCGGAGGGTAAGGTAGCCTGTAAACTTACTTTTGCTCGAGACTTAACATCCCGGCCTCAGGTTGGCAACGAACCATTACCACCTTTGG
This sequence comes from Calephelis virginiensis, assembly GCA_002245475.1. Taxonomy (NCBI): domain Eukaryota; kingdom Metazoa; phylum Arthropoda; class Insecta; order Lepidoptera; family Riodinidae; genus Calephelis; species Calephelis virginiensis. The sequence continues at coordinate 284,384 of NJDC01011621.1, read as the reverse complement.
TGTCTCTAGGCGGCGTGGATTTCTTACCACTAGGAAATCCGTCTGCATGTTTGCTTTCTAATATCTAAAAAAAAAATTGTTTTGTCATAATTGCCGATAAGTGGTTTTGAGTTATACTTAACTAGCAGTTTCACGCAGCTTCGCCTGCGTAATTTGGCTTTTACTCCACCGATTTTGATGAAACAAAGACTATGTCACTCAGGGATAACGTAGCATTCTAAAAGTGAAAGAATTTTTGAAATCACTTTCGTAGTTGCGGAGCCTATTCATTTCAAACAAACAAACAAAAAATCAAACCTTCCTCTTTATAATATTAGTTTTAAATAGATAGTGCGTACATTTTTTTTCTTATCTGGACGACGTTATTGATGAGGCAACATAATATTTGCACATATTGCACATAGTTTTAGGACTTTAATGTCTATTTAACACGGTTTTGTAATGGAAGGCAAACAAGCAGACGGATTTCATAATGGTAAGAAATTCACACCGCCTAGAGACACCAAAGGTAGTAATGGTGCGTTGCCAACCGGAGGCCCGGATGTTAGGCCTAGAGCAAAAGTAAGTTTACCAGCTACCCTCCGAACCGAAACACGTCAACGGCAAGCATTGGACGTTATGGTGGCAGGAATAGGTAAGGCGGTGGTATCAATCCGGGCGAGTCGCTGCGAAACTCTACCACCTAGTAAAATAGTATTTTTTTATAACAATATATCTTTGAATAATTTATAATTAACACACCACAATGTGGCGGAATACTTAAATTTTGTAACAACTTTTATCACACATATTCTGCAAATAAATATTTTTTCATTTTTATTTTCTTATCACAGGGAATTTTTTGTTTTGACATTTTGTTTGTCCATGTAAAAAAAACATGCAAATTAAATAAAAACTTGGAACTATCTTAGTGTAAGAATTTAAAAGTATTATAAACTCTAGGATTTATCTGATTCAAATGGATTTTGATAGAAATCTATTGTTATAGTACAATATTCTTTCATTAAAAAACATGCAAATTAAGTAAAAACTTGGATTTAGTTCAGTATTCAAAAAGTATTATAAACTCCATGATTCATCAGACTCGAACGGATTCTGATGGAAGTCTATTGTCATAGTACAGTATTTTTTCATTAAAATTTTAGTGTTCAGCCTAATCCATCTGGAATAAGAAAAGAGATTTAAAAAAGTACTGTATTACAAAGTGCTGTACAAAAACTGGTACTGTCACCACATGTGTTTCTGCGACATAGCGTCAGCCTTGCCATATGCTTATTTTGAGCTGGAAAGAGGGGTGGATTGGAATACGTGGCTGGTGGTGTATCTGGGACATAATACGCACCAGTAACATCTGTGGTGTTATGGTGTCTATAAACATTAGTTTTCTTTAAACAATAGAACAGTTGCCTTCCTGCCAGGCAGCTCGTAGAAGGCAAGCATAGTTTCGCAGGAACTCAACCGGATTGGAACCACCGCCTTTCCTATTCCTGCCCCTATGTGGTTTCAGCTTGCAATTGACGAGTTGTCGTTCGGAGGGTAAGGTGGCCGGTAAACTTATTTTTGCTCGAGGCCTAACATTCCGGCCTCAGGTTGGCAACACACGATTACTACTTTTGGTGTCTCTAGGCGGCGTGAATTTCTTACCATCAGGAAATCCATAAAAATGCCTTTCAATGTCAAAAAAAAATACGTTGCTGTTAGTGTATCTAGGATACAATACGCACCAGTAAAATCTGTGGTGTTGTAGTGTCTAACGGTTATCTTTTAACAATAGAATTAAAAAAGTATCTTCTCGCCTACATCCTCGAACAAGAAGGCAGATACAAACGGGGCAACCACAACTAGCCGAAGACACTAACGGCTAATATTAATAATCAATCCTAATCTAAAATTTGCCATCCATTTTTATGTTATCGCTTGCCGATAACATATCTGTGAACAGGATAAATATGGCATTAGGTATAGGATAGGCCGGCGGATACGCAGCTATCTAGATTGCTTGAAATCCATCTTTAGAGATATATTATTAACATTGGCCGTAATCCGCCACAGAGTGATCGGTTGCAGGCCAACCGGGCAAATGTCCAATCCCGAGTAACTTAAATGTTATTAGATATTTGAAACAACAAATTTTCTTTATGTTGCCTGACCCGGTGATCGAACGCCTATGAAGTCAAGTCCATAATCGAACCGCGAGATCATAGAGATGACCGTTAGAACAGTCACCAGCTTGGTGTCAACAGTTACTGTCTTATTAAACTACTAGCAGTTTCACGCAGCTTCGCCTGCGTAACTTGGCTTCTGCTGCACCGATTTTGTTGAAACAAAGCCTATGCCACTCAGAGATAATGTAGCATTCTAAAAGTGTAAAAATTTTTGAAATCAGTCCAGTAGTTTCGGAGCCTATTCATTTCAAGCAAACAAACAAAAAATCAAACTTTTCCTCTTTATTATATTAGTATAGATAAAAAATCTCCAGATTTGCTTAAAGCTCTCAAAAAAAAACGTAGTCCAATAAACACTTTCGCTGCTACTGTTGTTATTTGCAATTAAAATTCATCCGGGCCTTTATTATTTAAGAGGTTTGAATAAGGGAAATCGTTAAAACGTGACTGAATCAGTCCCGAAACTAATTTCAGTTTTAGAATACTACAACAATATTTGAATACAAATCAAAGGCCATGAATTACATTTAAATGAATTTCAGAAATTAGAGGGTTAATATTTTTCACAATATCATAACTATACTTTGTTCATGACTTTCCGACATCACACGCGGGTGCGCCGTCCGTTGTACCGATGATACTCATGACTGACCACAGATATTAGAAAATATACTAGCTCATGACCTTCCGACATATATGTATATCGATACCGTGTCAGAATACGATAGGATTGCAAAAGTTGTTAAAGTTACAGCCACGAAATTTGGTGGGTAGGGTTGTTTTATCGAGTAGACACCCGCTAAGGACGGATTTTTATGAAATTCTGCCCTAAGGAGGTGAAATAATGGTTGAAAGTTTGTAAGGAAGAGCATAATTTTTTGAGTTAGAAACATGAAACTATTTTTGGGTTACTTATTAAAAATGAGTAGATAATTATAAGTATTTAAGCAATTCTGGAAATTCTACCCCTAAGGGGGTGAAATAGGGGTTGAAAGTTTGTATGAAATTCATTATTAATGGGTTATAATGAGTAAACATATTATATGCCACGCGAGCAAAGCCGCGTTTAACAGCTAGTTTTCATATATACGCGTATCGCTAACGTGACAGGATACAATAGGATTTCAGGTAAATTAAAAGAAACCCTTTCTGGTGTGCGTGCGTATGGCGCTGAACACCTCCAAAGCGACTGGAGCGATTTTGTTGAAATCTTTTGTGTGTTCAAAGAATTCGAGAATGATTTGGATTCACAATTTGGTCCACTGGATAATGTTTTTTTTTCATTTCTCGTTATTTTGTAATGTTTTACATTGGATCCGGTAGACTGCGCTACTATCGGAGCATCAAATATTTTGTAGTAGCTGTTAATGTCAAACGATACGGAGTTTGCTGGGTCGGCTAGATTTATATATATTTAGACGAGTGTTGCAATTTATGTCAACACAAGAATCAATTCGGTTATTTTAGTTGTTTGATCAATTTGTATAATTAGTCCAGGATATTTATATATTTATTTTTGGAGATTGACTTCTATTAAATGAACTATTAGTATATTATCCTACCGCCATTAACGACTCTGTCATCTTCCAATTTAGAGGATATGGTAGCCGGTGTATTCGCAAATTTGACCTAAAAACCCGGCTCTAGGATAGAGAGACACCTATAACATTTATGATGTCTATGGGCCATGGTTGCATCTTAACATTGTTAGGCTAGACATAAAAAAATGCAAAGCATTTTAGTTGATTCTTATTCAAGGGCAGCTAAGTGCGTATATGAAGTGATTCCAAAGTTGCATTAATAAATCTTTAATAAAAAAATTAATTGCTAAATGTGTTGGTAAGCGTATAACTTCCGAGCGACTGAACCGAATTGGATAATTCTTTTTTGTTGTGTTACTTGTAGTTATAGTCAGAAGACGGTTCTTATAAAGAGAAAAACCGGGAAAATTGCAGGGAAAATGCGAAAAAAAAATTTTTTTTCCTCATACAAACTAAACGAGTGGAACAAAGTTGACCGGGACAGCCAGTAATAAAAATAAATAAGTTAAGATGAGATGGACATATCCAGACAAAATCCCTAAGCAAAGATAAAAAAAAAATATCAGGAGGCTGTGCTTATTGTGTCCTTAAAAAAAACATTTACAAATACCACAGAATCCATAGTATGTTTTATTTTCCATTACGATAATACACTCATAAACCGCTTTGCAAGGCCATAACCACAGATAAGATAAAAGTAAAACGTAGTAAATTTTCATGGAACTACATAAGGTTATAGGGAAGGGACAAGGTGAAGGGAAAAGTGAGATCTTTTTTTTCAGAAAATACCTGCCTTTGGATAAGATTCAATAAAGAGTATAATCATTTTTTGTTTTAATCTTGCAGTATACTCTTTTAAAAATAAAAAAATAACTTAAAATTATTATTTTGAACTTCTAGCGTTTTGCTGATTCTATTTATGTGATTGGTTAGCAAACAAGCACACGAGTCTCCTGATTTTAAGAGACAACTGTGGCCTATAGACACCATAGATGTTACAGGTGCGTCGTTGTCCTGCGGCCTGGATATTAGGCCAGTAAACTGGCTACCGTATCCTGCAGACTGGAACATGACCGAATCACTAAATCGGCATGAAAATGTAAGGCGGTAGCTTCACTCCCGGGCAATTTTCTGCACAGCATTTGTGGTTTTGTTGGTACTGACCTTAATTTTAACCAGTACTCGCCTTTAACGAGCAGCGTAACAGAGACGCAGGTGGTCTATTCCACTCAGTGGACGCGTAGATATTCAAATTTCAAAGTAAGACATACGACAAGAGGACGTCCCCACTACTGTGACGTCACTTTACAACTACGTGCCATATTTCCGAGACCAGAGCCCTTACCATGAGTGTACGGTCTGTCAAGTTTACTACACTCGCTACCGTCTCTGTAAATTATTTGTATGAAAACTTTGAACAGCGCCTCTAGTGGTAACCAAGAGAAATACAATTTTAAACCAAAACCATAGATTTTGACACGTAACTTACCGAACGTTATCTACACCAACTCATGGTAAAGGCTCTGAGTATATTTAACGTTTGTTGTCAAAATTATTTCAAATTCATAATCATAACTTCAAAACCACTCACTCGATTTTCATGGAAAAATCTTAGTTGGATTCCCAAATGTAAAGAGTAGGTATACGGCCACAAACATTTTCCATTGAGAAGCTTTCGCAGTCAAATACACTAGTAGTCGTCCATTGGTCGAAATTCGACCATTTTAATATTCTAATATCCAAATTTTAATATCTTGTTGATAAAAATGCCATATTCATTTCATAAAACCAACTACTTTGTTTCCTGAATAGTTTGTGCACCATCTGTGATCTTTTATCGTCAACATCAATATATGCATGGTAGTGTGGATAATGTTTTATTTATTGATTGAATGTACTTTATAAGCATTATTATTGAAAAATATTAGGGTGCACTTCTCCTACACATAAACTATTTTTTGGAGCTCCTGCGTCAATGTAGTGGGTGAAAAACTAATATCGCAATGAAGTATTTGCCTTACTTTCATATTTTTTTCACTAAGTATTGCGATTTAACTAGAAGGTTTAAAGATTACAACATCTCGGTTTTACAATAAAGTTATAAGTTAAGTTTAAATTTAAGTTATAAGTCGCCTCTGTGGTCTAGAGGTTCAGATGTTGGACTTGACTGCCTGAGGTCCCGAGTTCGAATCCCGAGTCGGGCAACAAAAGAAAATTGGGTTTTTTAATTTTCTAATGAAAAAAAATTTGCTCGCGATTGGATATGTGCCTGGTTGGCGATACGCTTGCCACCTATCACATTGTAGGACTTAGTGTCTTCGGCTAGTCGTAGGTACCCTAGTAGTGCCTTTGCCTACCTCTTTGGGGATTTGGGCGTGAAGATACTTTACTTTTATTTTAGTTTATGTTTTGATCGTGAAACTAAGTTCGGTTCTTTATTTAGACCTTGTTTTAGAAAAATAAAAACTCAGCCGCTTAAATCTCTTTCGCTGGATCTTCTTAGTGCGTGGCCGGGTTCCGATCAGGCAGGTTTTAGTATTATGTAGACGCTTCACAAGCCTTATATATAGTATATGTAAAACAAAATATTGATGGTAATTTTCTTGCGCACTCATTAATTTAAAGTTATCGCTATATTCGTTCTACGAAAGTAATAAAAAGAGACAACACACTTTTAGTGCTTACAGATCAGCCTGTTCCTGATATTTCAATTTGTTTCTCCTAGTTTTTAGATTGCGACATTAAAAAACGAGGCAGTATGTTTCTAAAACTATTTGACTAAAGTATCAATAGACGATTACCCAAGTAAGTATCTTCACCCATATCTCGGAAGGCGTAGGCAGAGGCACAGCCAAGGCACCCACAACTAGCCGAAGACAATAAGAAGATAAGCATAGGCTTATCATCACTAACACCGTGACATCTGACTAGGTGATAGAGTTTCCCAGCGATAGAGTTACAGATTAGCCTGTACTTGACATTTTTACAGACGTTTAATATCGGAAAACGTCGACTAAAACATCACAGTATGACATGTACGGACTAATCTGACATGTCTAAAATGTTTCATCTCTTTTGTTTTTGCTTCATTTAAAAAATGCATTTAAAATAAGTTTAGTTTGTGAACAGCAAAGTCATCACCATTGTCTATTATTTTCTCTTGAGTAGCTCCGGGTGTATGGATATTATTAAACACTAGCTTCCGCCCGCGACTCCGTCCGCGCGGATGTTGGTCTTCGCGTGATAAAACTGAAAAATTAAGATTTATTTTTTCTACGTATTTTTTCAGGATAAAAAGTATTCCATTTTATACCCAGGATAATAAGGTATAATTATATTAAGTTTCATCGAAATCGAACCGTTAGTTTTCACGTGATGCCTGAACATACAGACAGACAGACAAAAATTTGTTATTCACATGTTTAGGTTTGGTATCGATCCAGTAACACCGCCTGCTATTTATTTTTTCTATATTTTCAATGTACAGAATTGACCCTTTACAGATTTATTATATGTATAGATAATACCTGTGAAAATAGGAGACATTCGTCAGAATGGCAACTCTAGGATAGTCTGCAGTAGTTCCTCCAGCAGAAAGGATGCCCACGAGGTAATCCTCGAAAACAGCACCACCGCCGTTATCGCTTAGAAGGTTACTCTATAATTACAATTGATACACTAAACATATGGAATCAGACTATGACAAAGGCTACCGAATAGCGTATTTTTTTATGATATTGGAATGCAAACAAGCAAACGGATTTCCTGATGGTAAGAAATTCACACTGCCTAGAGACACCAAAGGTGGTAATGGTGCGTTGCTAACCTGAGGGCGGGATGTTAGGCCTCGAGCAAAATTAAGTTTACCGGCTACCTTACCCTCCAAACCGGAACTCGTCATGACGTTATGGCGGCAGGAATAGGTAAAGCGGTAATACCAATCCGGGTGAGTCGGTGCGAAACTCTACCACCTAGTCGGACTTCACAGTGTTAGTGACGGTAAGCCTACAATCGCCTTTTACGAGCTGCCTTACAGGCCCGGACCAACAAGGGGAAATTAAGTGAAAAAGTCGTCATACTCATTTTTAAGGTTCCGAAACGAAAGCAAAAATCGGAACCAATATAGGATCACTTAGATGTCCGTCTATTTGTCAAGGCCCTTTTTCTCTGGAATGTGTGGAGATATCATATTAAAATTATTATCAAATATATTTTATAAATTTGACCGCTTCGTTCGTCGAGTGGCTAGCGTACAAGCCTAACTACATCGACCAACCGCGAGTTTCGGGTTCGATTCTGGACGGCGGTCGGCATCAGGAAATCCGTCTGCTTGTTTGCCTTTCATCATCTTAAAAAAAACCGGAAACATCTAAGTGTTAATCACACAAATCCCCGTCGGGAATCGAACCCGAGCCTCGAGGTTGGTCGATGTAGTTAGGCGTATACGCTAGCCACTCGACCAACGAAGTGGTCAAATTTATAAAATATATTTGATAATAATTTTAGTATGATATCTCCACACATTCCAGAGAAAAAGGGCCTTGACAAATGGAAGGACATCTAAGTTATCCTATATCCTTAACGTCAGTGCTTGCCATTGACGTGTTCCAGTTTGGAGGATAAGGTAGCAGGTTCTCTCACTTTTACTTGAGACCTTATATCCCAGCCTCAGGTTGGCAGCGCACTATTACCACCTTTGGTGTCGCTAGGCGGAATTAATTTTTTACCATCAGGAAATCCATTTGCTTGTTTGCCTTCCAATATCATAAAATTAAATAAAAAAATTACCTACAGGTTTGTACGGAACGGTCTACGATTCCGACTCACATTTGCCTGTTTTTTTTAAATATATCTGATACATGAGTATTTACCCCTAACTAAACGTTAACTATAATATTTTTCTATGACCTTAGGTGGGTAAATACTTACCTCACTATATCGGGCACAATAATTTGACGGGGTTATAAGACCACCATATACATTCAGACATTTTTCTTGGTCCATTACCAGCATTTCAGACAACAGGAGTTGATTCAAGTAAGCAATCGGCAAATTCTGCAATAAAAATGTGGCATACATATTTCAAAGGTTGAAAAAAATTCAACTCCGAAGGAATTTGAACAAATTATAAAGAAAGTAGTCTAATACAAAAAAATGCTTAAATATATGCAGAATAAATTTAACTAGTGGTCGCCCGTTGGTCGAAATTCGACCACAACAAATTTTAATATCTTATTGATAAGAACGCCATCTTCATTTCTCAAGACCAACTACTTTGTTTGAAAACTATATGGTGCGCCATCTGTGATCTTTTATCGTTATCATCAATATGTTTGTTTGTGTGTGTCAAATGCATGGTAGTGTGAGTGATGTTTTATTTATTGTTTTAATGTACTTTATAAGCATTATTATTAGAAAATGTTAGCGTTCTGAAATAGAAGTCTCCCCCGTGTTGGTCCGGGCTCCTTTGTAGGATAGACCATCTGCCTTCCTTGCCAGGCAGCTCGTAAAAGGCGAGCATAGGCTCACCGTCACTAACACCGTGACATCTGATTAGGTGGTAGAGTTAAGCAGCGACTCGCCCTTATTGGTACCACCGCCTTACCTATTCCTGCCGCCATAACGTCATGACGTGTTCTGGTTCGGAGGGTAAGGTAGCCGGTAAACT
>NJDC01011621.1:244514-265812 GCA_002245475.1 Calephelis virginiensis | reverse complement strand
GAAAGCATAGTTTGTGTTGGCTAAGTCCGGATTAATTTACGAGTTTCTAAATCCAAAACTTTTTCCGATATTCGCAAAACTAGCTTTATATTTCGTGCTAAGTGAAATAACTTAGTTTAAAGTAGCATTGGTGGTAATTCTGCTGAGGACTAACTAAACTTATCTTAGGTGTATGCTATCTTTATCAAGGAAAACAAAAAGAAAAGTGAACGAACATTTAGATTAGACCAGACATGTTGACTTGAGACGTTTTTAATCAACGTTTTGCTAGGTATTAAAAGTCTGTAGAAAAGTCATGAACAAACTAATCTGACAGCACAATACGTGTTTTGTCTCTTTCTATTATTATGATTGAAAGAGGATAGAGACAGCTTAAAATTGGTATAGTAAGTGCGTAATAAAACTACCACCACTATCCTTAAAGTCCGGTGAAGTTGTAAATATCGCGAAGTTAACATATTAGCCATTTAAAGAATAAATACCAACTGACAAATTAAAATTAAGCGTAGTAATACTGCAAAAACCATAACAAAAACCGATTCCAACCACGGTACCACGTCTCGATTTGAACATTCATTTTTTTGGAGAACCAATAAAGATATGTATGATTTTGTAAAATAAACATACAAACTCGATCGCCTCTGTGGTCAAGCCGTCCAGGTGTTGGACTTGACTGCATGAGTCCCGGTTTCGAATCCCGGGTCGGGCAATAAAAAGAAAATTGGGTTTTTCCAATTCATCTTATAAAAAAAATGTTGCTCGGGATAGGATATAGGACCTGTTGGCCACCTATCACTGGGACTTAGTATCTTCGGCTAGTTGTAGGTGCCCTGGTTGTGCCTCTACCTACCTCTTCGGGGATATGTGCGTGAAGATTCTTTTATTTATTGAAATAGAGATCTATTTCCTTTGTTGATGGGAAAAATTCGCAAATTATTTTTGTTGTGTTAATTACTCTTAAGAGTAAGTTCATATAAAAGGATATTTTTGTTAGTATAGCGAGACTTTAGAAAACTCATCGAAAAACAAATATACTTGTCAGTGGATAAAATAGTATAATGATAAACCTTGCAGTTGATTTACAATAAATAACTGTCAGATGTTCAGTTTGAATACAATATTTCTGCCCCCGATAGTAAAAAAAACGCATCTAACACTTTTTCCAAATTTGAGTTATTTATTCCAAATTTGAGTTATTTTTTTTGAGTTATTTAGATTGCCGGAATCAGAATGAAATGGCGCATATCTCTGGATTTTTAATATATTGCCAACTACCTGTTTTGCGGTTTTAGCACAACAAAATAGGCCGCTTCTGTACACCTTTTTACACCTGATTCAAGAAGAAAAGACGGTTTTATTTTAAACGTAATTGAAAAGTCACATTTACGTAGGTTATGTCCTAATACTTTGTAGTTTCATTTTAAGAAAAGTAGGTGATAAAAAAGGCGCATATTTGTCCCTATTTCTGAGAAGAAGACAAAAAGACGCAAATAATCATTTGCGTGTAATGAGCTAATTGAAAACCGCTTTCACATTAAGAAAAACGACCGCATCTAACCACTTGTGTCCTATTTATGTAGGTACCTAAATAGTTTTTTTCTTCTTAAGAAGAAAAGGGAAATACTTGTAATGACCTATATGATAAAATAATAGTCTGGATAGATATACGAAATACTTAGAGGAAAAGTACGACTAATAGTGTTTGAAACGTAAAAGACGCATGTAGCTATTTATGTCTATTCACTTGCGTATAGAATAAATAATAATATTTTTTTATGCTAAGATGAAACGGTTTTTTTTGTTATTTTTATTACATTAACTTAATAAATTCGTAACATTATTAAACCAAGTAAAAGCCTATTTAGTGGGCATTACTTTCAAGTTTTAAACACGTAGATAGTTTAATCGTCTAGAAGACAGTAAGAAATTTCCTGTTTTGTTTATTAAAATATTTATTTCTCCGTTTTTACTTTTCGTTAGATATGTATTTTTAACTATCGGGGCAGATTTATAATAATTTTCACTGAAGATTTTTGTCGGGTCAGCTATAAAGTAATATATAAATTATGTAAGAACATCGAATGTTATTGACGTTGGTATAATAATATAACACCAGCTTTTACTCGCGGCTTTTTTCGCGTTGAAGTCATTATAAAATCTATATATCTCCAAGAATATGTGCACAAATTTTCATGTTAATTAGTTAAGTATGTTTTATGTGAAAGTATAACAAACTTACATTCCCATTTACAACATTAGTAGGATTGGGTAAGTGTAAGTTTTAGCGAAACATATATTTTACCGTTAAACTTCATGAAAGCCTCTTATTGTGTACAGGATGAGTTGAATGTAACCCTTTGAAAGAATAGTTTGGGATGCCAGGGCTGGGAGTATTTTGCAAGTTTCCTTTTAAACCCAATATCCTTTCAGATATTCACTGCTAAAACTAACTTCATGCTTTGTGTTAAATAAACAAACGTTTTAACAAAATGCTAGCACATATCTATGGCTTTATTCGTGTTTTTGCATTTTTCATGTTATACTAGCGACCCGAACCGGCTTTACTCGGGAGTAAATACAATCAATATACAATCATAGGTATAATTATTACCAACAAACTTCAAGATTTCACTATAGAAAATAAAAAAAACCTATTTGTAGATAGAGCGTAATATATTTACGTAGATATAATTATCAATAAACTTTAAAATTTCACTATTAAAAAATACTAAAACGTTATGAAATAATGTTGTAACAAAATCTATGTAACTGCAAAATGAAAACGAGTTTAGTAGGTATAAATATATTTATGTATGTAGCCAGCCATCAAAACGCGCTTGGTTTGCCTCCCCGTATAAGTTAGAGTCAATTATATTTTCGCTGGTATTTTAAATTTTCTGTAACTTCTAAAATATTCAATGAAATCATATCGATTTTATAAGCATGAAAGGCTTGAGGTAACTAATGTATTTTATTTGATAAGAGCTAATACTGTATCCGTTTAAACAGTTTTAGATACATTAAGTACCATAATTTAAGTGATACCGTTACTATTTTATAATGTTAGTTACATTTTTACCCCTTAAAGGTGGATATACATTTTTTGCTAAGCTACAAAAATGATTCATTGTTTCTCTACATTGTTTTGTTAAGGTACAAAAATGATTCATTGTTTCTCTACATTGTTTTGTTAAGCTACAAAATTAATTCATTGTTTCTCTACGTTGTTTTGTTAAGCTACAAAAATGATTCATTGTTTCTCTACATTGTTTTGTTGAGCTACAAAAATGATTCATTGTTTCTCTACATTGTTTTGTTAAGCTACAAAAATGATTCATTGTTTCTCTATATTGTTTCGAACACCAAGGCCATTGTATCCTGTATCACAGTGTAATAAAATCTTTAATAACATTTGAACCTTGGAGTACTTTACTTCGTGTTCAAATTTATAATTTTACATCTAAACCTTTCTCAAGAATTACTCTATGTGTAAAAATCTCTGTTCATGTTGGTGAAAATCGTATAAAAGTCTGTTCAGTAGCTTTTGAGTTTGTCGCGAATAGAGCAGACAAATGCAGCCGGGGGACTTTATTTATATTAAAGTGCTGATGATAGCAAAGTACCATATAGTTCTCCTGATGTTAAGAAATAACAGACACCATAGATGTTACTAGTAACGACTGAAAGTTTTTTTATAATTTTGGAAGGCAAACAAGCCGGATTTCCTGATGATAAGAAATTGACGCCGCCTAGAGAAACCAAAGATGGCATTGGTGCGTTGCCAACCTGAGGCCGGATGTTAGGCCTTGTGCAAAAGTAAGTTTACTACCCTCCAAACCCAAAAGCGTCAACTACAAGTACTGACGTTTTGGCGGCAGGAATAAGTAAGGCAGTGGTATCAATGTTACCAACGGTACCAAAAGTTGGTGGAAGTGGCAAGTGGTAAGGGAGTCGCTACGAAACTGTACTACCTTGTATGATATCATGGTGTTAGTGACGGTATGCATATGCTCGCCTTTAAGGAGCTACCTTTAGGCAGGAAAGTCTATTCTGCAAAAGAAAACGGATCAACACAGGGAAAACTTACCTTATACTACAGCACGTATAATATTAGATATAAGATAATTTAAAATAAGTCAATCAAATTAATAAATACCTACGTTCTAAAACTACAAAGTCATGATTCGGGAACACCACAAGCTATTTTCAATCTTTTACCTTTCATAAAATAAAGAAGGGGCCTCCGCCCTCCGCCTCTCGGTGCGCGTGGAATATAAATTAGTAAGGGATAACGTCTAGTCCTAGTAGTAACTCTCGAATCACATATTACACTCGAGAAATCAATGTAATTGATATGGAGTTCATTCATTTATATAACAATAATGATAACCTATCTATAGATAAAGATGGGCATTCTAGAGTTTTATTGCAATAAAGATGCAGATTTTATTTGCAATTTATCAAGTTGAAAGTTACAAAAAATCAGTAAAATAGGTCATGATGTTTGAAAGAAAATCCTATGGTTACTTTTTCTTTAATACCAGAAAAAAAGTATCTTCACGCCCATATCCCCGAAGAGGTAGGCAGAGGTACAACCAAGGCACCCACGACTAGCCGAAGACACTAAGTCCCACAATGTGATAGGTGACAAGCCTATCGCCAACCGGGCACATTTCCAATCCCGACCTACATTATTTTTTCTTGTTTTTTTTAATACCATTTTATTATTATGTGATATTTTATTACAAAACCGCCGCACAGTAGTTCATCTAGCGCGTATTTCTAACAATGCTCGAATATCCTAGCTTTAAATCGTTGTTCATCGAATTTCTTCATGAAAGTGAGATCAATTGTATACAGTAACATTAATTAAAATTCTGAGAATGACATTACTGCGAATGTACTTCCATAACAATGTTAAATATAATTTTTTACTAAGATATAAAGAAAATTCTCTAAATTTTTAAGCAGCTCCAAAAAAGGAGTAGGGCTTCAATTAAAATTTTTCTCAGTGTTGGTTCGGGCTCCTCTATAGAATAGATCATCTGCCTTCTTGTCAAGCAGCTCGTAAAAGGCGAGTATAGGCTTACCGTCACTAACACCGTGACATCCTACTAGATAGTAGTTTCGCAGTGACTCGCCCGGATTGGTACCACCGTCTTACCTATTCGACGTTAAGGGGCAGACCCGTTAAAGTCAGTGCTTGCCATTGACGTGTTCCGGTTCGGAGGGTAAGGTAGCCGATATACTTATCTAGTTTTGCTCGAGGCCTAACATCGTGGCCTCAGTTTGGCAACGCATCATAACCACCTTAGGTGTATCTAGGCGGCGTGAATTCCTTACCATCAGGAAATCCAACTGCTTGTTTGCCTTCGAATACCATAAAAAATGCAAGTTTTTTAATTTTTTTTATGTGATTCGATTACTCGGCTAATAATAAACCGATTTTGTGATTCTTATTTTAGAAAAAGAGGCTATGATTCCGAGGTAGACTTATTTATACTTTTACTATAGTTGGACTAATGACTTTTGAGATATACTACATAGTGCATAAATTAATAACTTTTCTTGACCACTTCATCGTGGATGTCCTCTTGGGTTGAGAGATTGGGTTCAGTAACTTAAAAACAATCTTTCAAAAATTTGCTATCTTTCGGAAAAGTAAATAATAAATCGCGACCCAATGAAATAGTTAGAGTCGGTTATTTTAGTTTTGCTACGCTTAATTATTCCGTATAGTAATAAGAGATGTACCTAAATACGACGAACTTTGATCATTCACATTTGGAAACAATGCCTGAGATTTAAGGCGCGTTGAAGCACCCGATATCTAACTAGAAGGGGTGTCGACGAAAACCGGCTTATGTAGTGAATAGGTTCTTTAGGTGTATAGGTATCAGTTTTTTTATATTAAGTAGTCACTTGGTCGAGAGGTAAGTGGCGTAACGCCACTAAAAAACTGCGAGGCTCGGGTTCGATTGCCGACGGGATATCTGTATTGCCAGGTCAGTCTAGTTGTTTATTATTTCAGATTACAATACAAACTCAACACAAAAGCAGGAACAAAAACAAACCACAAACAAAGGGAAAACAAAAACAAACTACGTAAAACGACTCGTATTACAGACGATGAAAACAAAAACTACTTACATTATCATTTCAAACTATGAATTTTAATACCAATTAATTTTATTCAGCCGGGTTCCGCATAACAGAGAATATTTTCAAGAGGCTTGTTAGCGTCGAGGTTTCATAGAGCCGAGTAATAAACTTGGCTGCGATAAACAAAAAGACTCCTATCAATGCAATAAAGTGGTTGCTTGAATATAAATTTTCCAATTCCATTTCTGTCGGTCGATTGGAGTTATAACAAAGTTAAATAAACCACGTAGATGAGGTTAACTCTTGTGTTTTGATATATAATAATTTCAACACTGCAAAGAAATATAAGTATACTAGCGGCTCGGTACTTGCTTCGTTACGTATATGACCGCATGAATGACATAACACAAGAAAACAAGAAAAGAAAAAAAAAAACTTAAAAGTTTTAACATGATCGCAAAATCCCCGTCTGAAAAAAGTTTCAATTTGATAGAAAAATAGTCATTAGGCATTAACACGCCAGTTAGTTGATGAAAAAAAAAACAACCGCATAGATCAGTTTAGCGCAACTTTCATTTTAAAAAAATAGAAAAAAAAGTTTGCTATGTTTTTTTATTCGCCCAAATCATATGACATTAGTTGCCTTATATCTGAATGCCTTTAGACTTATTTTCAAATTATACGGGTTATACTTTTTCAAGTAAACTTTATACAAATTCGGGTTTGCTATGTATTTATGGAAGTCCTGCCTCTTATTACGTAGTATTTTATATACTCTTTGCGTATAGAATGACAGTGCAATATTTCTTATCTATTTAGTAATATAACTTTATAAGTATATTTAAGCCCGTATCCCCGAGAGGTAGGTAGTCCAGGGCACTCAAAATTAATTGAGAAATTGGGAGTTAGTTCTGTCCCCCAATTAGATAGGTGCCAAACCGTCACAAACACCATGATAACTAGGTAGATGGTAGAGTCTTTCAGCGACTGTCCGGATTGGTACCACCGCCTTACCTATTCCTGCCACCATAACGTCAGTGCTTGCCGTTGACAAGTTCCAGTTCGCAGGATAAGGTAGCAAACTTACTTTTGCAACATATAGGTTGGCAACGCACCATTATTACCCCAGGTTTTTTAGGCGGCCTTAATTTTTTATTATCAGAAAATTCGTCTGCTTATTTGCCTTCCAATATCATAAAAAAACCTATCGCCAACTTATCACATAAACAGTTCGGGTGTTTGTTTTTATTGGAAAACTAACTGTGCCTACGTGAATCTCGATTTTTATTTCATTGGAAGCATTTTTGCCAATAATTACCACAGAAACAAATGATAGCAAAACTCATTCAACCGTTCAGGTGTGATGGTATGACTAAGAGATTCGGGGATTCATTTTTATATATTACTATCTGTTGCCCGCGGTGTTGCCCGCGTGGTCCCACAGGAACATTGTTTCGGAATAAAACCTCTCCTATGTGTTATCCAAGTTACCCTCTATGTGTATGCCAAATTTCATGAAAATCAGTTAGTTCAGCAGCTCTGCGTGAAGGAGTAACAAACAAACAGTCAAACTTTCGCATTTTTAATATTAATAGGAAACAAGCTGTCCCGGCGAACTTCGTTTCGCAAAAATAAAGTAGTTTTTTCCTATTTTCCCTTCAATTTGCCCGATTTTTCTCTTCATAAGAACCTTCTTCTGACTAATAACTAACACAACAAAAAATATTCAAATCGTTTCAGTCGCTCGAAAGTTATGCACTTACCAACACATTTAGAAATTCATTTATATATTTAAGAGCAGATATAAGATTGGAAAACACGAAATTTTGCTTGATATTTTTTAAATTGGACCCCAAAGAACAATAATAGGGTACGAAAGTTTGTATGATAATCTATTTGACAGTGACGAAATCGTAGGTACAAATTTACAATGTAATAAGATGTAAGAGCAGTTATACAGATAGGTACGATCGATTTATACTTACCTGTACCCTTATCTATTTTACCGCCACTTTATGCCTTTTTTATGGTGATCGTTTGATTTGGCTGGAAGAAATTGGTTTTATTTAAGTATTGATTTCGTATCTCTATTTTAGAATACATACATAATATATACATACATACATTTCTTCACGCCAAGTCCCTTACGGGGTAGGCAGAGAGTATGGAGCCAGACCTCACGATCCTGACAAACCTATCTAGTTTCCTTGCAAATAATTTGCTATTTATATATTTAGAATAGTAAATTATTTACTCTCCGAGTAGGTTCTGGGATCCTTGGAAATAATATGTTGCTGCCAAGTTGCATGTAAAACCCGAGGGATACCCTCGTCCCTGTGGTCCCTGACACGGATGTAGCTTGCACATGAGAATAACACAGAGTTTACAATTTATAAAAAAAGACGGGTTGCACTCCGGGAGTACTGGTAGAAGTAAAAACTTGAATATTAACGTTGTGAATTTTTGATATTTTGGAATGGCTAGGTAATTATTATGCACGAATTGCTTTAATTATCAGCATGAAAGTACTATCATTTAAGTGGTATAATACAATAGTCTTGTGCTTAATCGGACATTTTTGGGTTCGCACTGTAATCGTACAATCCATAAAATGTACAAGTACACCTTATTAATACTATTTTTTCCTACCTATTAGTACTCTATGCTAAACCATGAAACCTCAGTACGCTACCTACTAGTACGGCCACTTTATAATTTACCACGGCCAGTTAAAATAGTATTACTTATGAGATAAAATACGATGACATATTTAATTTTTGAAACTTATACATAATTCAATTAAATATAATATATAGGTGTATATCGATTTCCCTTCTACTATTATTTCCTTTGTTAAGTTTACGACTTTTTCGAAAACAGCTAAACTTCTTCACAATGTTGTACTGTAATTTCTATTAACTGAGAAACTATGGCATACCTACCTACAAGTCGCAAACAAATTAAAAGATATTTTATTAAACTAATATCTATTTTATCTACCACAAACTGCAAATCATTCAAAGCCTACCAATACTTACAAAAAATTAATAAGCATTTTAAAAAATAATATTTCTTGTCACCATATCTTAAAACCTACTAGAAAAGATTCATGTTTAGATGTAATTGCTAGCAATTTAGTTCATGTTTATTCGGATATTCATATTCTTGGTTTATTTGACCATGAAACTGCACAAAGTATACAAAGTAGACATTAAACCAGTGTCATTTTGTAAATCGAAGCGTACTTTTTGGTTTGAAACAAAGCGTATCTTTGGCCAAGAAAATATTAACAAATTGTATGAATGCATGTCATTTTTAAATTTTAGTGAAATTTTTACTATTGATAATTGTAAAGATGCCTTTAATGAATTCCATGAAACCTTGAGTTTATTTTATAAATTATGTTTTCCCAAAATTCAAATTAAAGTTTCAAATAAACCAATAAAAAATGAATGCCTTTCTAAGGATCTCTTAAAGTGATGTAAAGTAAAACGGCAATTATATTTAAATGATCGTTATACCTAATATAGTAAAAAGGGGAATAAAATAAATTATATACGTTATAAAAAGTATTTTAGAATCTCAGAAATAGGCGTCGTTGAAATATATTGAACAATCTTCCAATAAATGCAAAGCTTCATGGGATGTAATTAAAAGCTCATTTCAAAATAAAATGTCTAAACACGAGATTGAACAAACTAAAATTAACAACTTAGTATATACTGATTCTCAAGCAATTTGCAATCATTTTAATAAGATCTTTATAAATCAGACCAAGTCACGTAAAAAAATCAGCCCAGTTCTACATACAGCATAAAATCTCATAATTTGTCTAATCATAATAAAACTATGTTTCTAGACACCAGTAGATGAACATGATCAAATAAATTCTATAAATAACTTGAAAAATACAACAACAACGGGCTATGATTATATAAGCACGTCAATATTAAAGAATGTTGCCAGTTTTATAGTAAAGCCTCTTTGTCATATAATTAATTAATCATTTTTGGAAGAAAATATCCAGATCGCTTAACCACTCACCAGTTCAAGCTTCGCACGTGAAACTCGCCTCATCTGTCCGCGCATTAAATGTCATATTATTCATTACAATGAAATAAAATGTCTAATAATACCAAACAGAACGTTTAACCGTTCAGCGTTTATACGCTGTCTGATTCCATTCATTAGTGTATTGAAATGAAATAGCAAATCAAGCGCTCAATGAGATAAAGTGTTTAATAATATCACACAGAACATTAAGGGTTTAAGCGCTTTCTGATTCTATTCAGGTTTATTGTGATAAAATATCATATAAAGCGCTGAATGAAATAAAGACGTCTAATAATACATACAAAGTTTTACGCTTGTCGTAGCGTTAAAGCGCTGGCGATGGTATGTTGCATTATACGAATCTGACGTCTTACGAATCTGGCGCGATTTTAGAAGTTATTACCCATTCCAAAAAAAGTGCGCCTCGCCGCAAAAGAAGTTTATACTTTAAAAATATCTGTAAGTGGAAGCTAGTTTCTTCATAAATTCTTCACTTGTTCACTGTAGCTGTACATAATTGTCCAAAATGCTAAAAAAAATACTAGTTTTACTCGATATGTGGACGAAATTCAATAAGAAAAAAAATCTATTCTCTCGATGGTGCCAAAACTATTAGTTATTTGTGTACTTCATCCTTTTTATTACCCGCTTCAATAAACTTAAGCGATAAAGTGAGAACGCCAGCATTAATATATGCTGTACATTGTGCAATGTATTCCGAGCTTCCACATATACTAACGTTAGTTAACCGTTAAGATGTCGGGAATTTTGAGGACTAAAATATTTGCGATATGATATTAACGTATCTATGTTAGTTATCGGTGGGAAGAGCGAGATGCTGAATTTGTAACGGCAGCGTCATGAGGAATCAATAGTGAAGATCGGGTCCTAAAATTAAAAAAAGTTTAAGTGTTTGAGTATTTTAAGGTGACTTTTTTTACAACTTTGTTACTCGTAAATTTCCGTCACATTTAAATTGTTACGTCGTGTTTGTGTAATTCTAAAACCTATCACCTTTATATATATTGTGAAAATGTATTGACTCATGAAGGAATATAACAACTGTGGAGATGAGACATATGTACAGCAGGACATCGTTGTATTTCAAGTTATTGTGTATTCATAGTTCACGTTTTTAACGAACATGTTTTATGAACATTGTTAAGGGACAAAGTCCTTTTGTCCTAAATTAAGCTGTAATGACATAGTATAAAATATAACAAACTACTTAATTATAACAGCCTGAGATTATATTAACCAAGTTGTAATGGTTTTCCTAATTGTCTAATAACCCTTCCTTCTATAATGCATAAAATATGTTAGAGGGTTTGACCGCACTACAATTTATCACATATATATATACAGACTGAATTCAAAAGATACATTGTTTTAGTTATAAAAGTACATTTCAAGGCAGCTCGTAAAAGGCGAGCATAGGCTTATCGTCACTAACACTGTGACATCTGACTAGGTGGTAGACTTTCGCAGCGACTCACCCGGATTCGTACCACCGTCTAACCTATTCCTGTTGCCATAACGCCATGACGTGTTCCGGTTCGGAGGGTAAGGTAGCCGGTAAACTTACTTTTGCTCGAGGCCTAACATCCCGGCCTCAGGTTGGCAACGCACCATTACCACCTTTGGTGTCTCTAGGCGACGTGAATTTCTTACCATCAGGAAATCCGTCTGCTTGTTAGCCTTCCAATATCATAGAAAAAAAATACATACTCACATACATGTCTTCACTACCACCACCTTATGGGATAGGCACAGAGTATCGAGTGCCAAATCTCATGATGTTTGCAGACCTTTCTGACTTTCTCCTCATTACCCGTTTCGAAAACTCTTGACAGCACCCTTGGGTAGTATCCGAACGACTTGATTGTGGAATGTCAACCTGGGTAATGTCAACCAAGTAGAAAATATGCGTACTTTCAATTTTCTAATAAAAATAAACTTGCCCGGGATTGGATATGTGCTTAATTGGCGCTAGCTTCCCACCTATCACATTGTGAGACTAAGAGCGTCTTTCACCATCTTCAAGTAAAGCTCCACGTAAGCTACTCGTCGATTAATGTGACAAGTAATCCACGATCGCATTTCATCACATCCGAGTAGCGTTAACCACCTTTATGAGGTGGTTAACGCTACTGGCCCATAACTAACTTGCCACTTTGAGTGCCAAGTAACGTATTTAATCGACGAGTAATTAATCGCCGCGTCCTTTCCCCATCTGCTTACCAGGTGTCCTGTGCGTAGTTTTTAATATCTTTGTTAATTATTTTGCAAAAAAAGGTAAGTACTTATTATTGATAAATGTTTTTGGATTACAATTGGAAGAATTGGAACAAGCCTTAACACAATGAATTCCCGGATTTGCTTGATTTTGGCGGTCCTCCGAACCTAGTATGAATCTAGTTTTCTACTTCATGTTACTCTTTTTTCCATGTAGTGCATCAGTTTGTTTTATTAATAATCGCATCTTTAAATTTTATTACCAAACTCGTTAATACTTCACGTTCCTCCATTGTGAATTTTGAACTCCTTTCTCTTTGTACAGGGTGCATGATATTTTTATCGTATAGCAAAGTATTGTAAATCGTATTGCCTCTGTGGCCTAGCGGTCCTGCATCACACTTGACTTCTTGAGGTCCCGTATTCGATGCTCGGGTCGGGCAACGCAAAAACTGAAAATTGCGTATTTTCAATTTTCTAACAAATGTTGCCCGTGATTGGACATGTACCCGGTTGGCGAAAGGCTTGTTTGGCCTGGTTGTCCATCTGCCTATCTCTTCAGTGATATGGGCGTGAAGATACTTTTTTCATAGTACTGTAAATTATTTAAACAAAATAATTAGTACTTTAAAAAATTTAAAACGTATGTGTGAAGTTTTGTTTATAAATTAAATTAATACGCATTTTGCGGTGCGCACTGTTGTACGTCAAAATCTAGACAAATCTTTTGACGTCTGATGTTTTTGACAGTAAACTTCCGAACACTCATTCCTTTAATCACCACTTATGTAGCAATTTGTTAATTGACACTTTGCTTTTGTTGGCGAAACTGAAACAAATTACTCGGAACTTTTATTAGCCGAGTAGCTATGAGCGGCAAGTAATAAATTGACACTTTACTTGAGGATGGTGAAAGAGGCCCTAAGTGTCTTCGGCTAGTCGTATGGGCCCCGGTCGGTTCTGTGCCTACCTCTTCGGGGATATGGACGTGAATATATTTTACTTTATTTTACTTTTACTTATAGTTAAATATTACTTTTTATAATCATTATCTCTACCTTTTTTTCTGCACCACAAAGTTTACTACGTTAAGTAAAGTAATACTACACAAGCACTGTCGATAGTATTAAAAACTATGTTTTAAAAACTTGCGTGCCTTAAGAATTTCTAACATCTTGTACAAACAATTCTCATTGAAAGTTTTCATTAGGTAAGACCTCCAATATTTACCTTAAAATGTTCACTCCTGTTCTAGAAATTAGAAGACCCAAACTTAACAAAGTTGGAAATGTTCAAATTGATTGACTTTGAGAACTGTAGGGTTACTCTTGAAGCTCGATTTCATGCAAATTGGAAATTGGAATCGGATATGTCATATTGAGTGCCCTGGAACACAGTACTAGCGGATTATTAACATTTAGTTCCAAAAAAATTGACGATACCTATAAAATTTTTACTGTTTATTTTTGACTAAATGTTAATAATTCGCCAGTGTATTCAAGAGTAACCCTACTGATTCTTCTAAAAACGTCAATGTCATGTTTAAATATCTGTCTGTAAATACTCTATCTAATCTTCTTAATTTTAATAATCTTTGCAAACTTACTTTGTACCCGTAGTACGTTTTCAAAAAATCTTTTTTATTACGCTTTAATGCGTTGGGCGTAGTATTCTATTTTTTTTTTATTTTTCGTCAAGCGGCAGCTATCAAATTTCAAGTTAGTATTCTTCATAGAATAGGAATAAAAAGTGACTCACATAAGAACAGACAGACACGTTAAAACTTTATGGGTTTTAATTTGGCCGTTAGACTACAGGATTCTAAAAATAATTTAAAAAAAGCAAATGTCCTATTCAGGGGACGCGAACTAAAACGAGGAAAAGTTAACAATTCAGAAGTTGTTTTCTAGTCTATTGTTAAATAATAGGGCATTAAATTTACGTAGAAACAGTACAAGTGTGCTATGAAAGTCAGTACTCAATTGATTACGTTAATACAACCTCAGAGATTACATAATGTCAACATAGAGCACTCTCCAACTATTACTGCCCTTAATATGCTATTTGAGATTAGCTTAACCTTGCCTTAATGGGTTTTACTCATTACATAATTAACCATAGTATGGTACAGTATATGAAGTGATTGAGGTTTAAGTGACAGAGTTAATGTGTACATGCAAATGTATTAAGCAGTAGTTGATACGTAGCGAAAATGGCGTTGGATTAAATAATAATTAATATAACGTAATAAGCAAAAACCGAGATTGAATACATAAGCCGATTTTTATGAATCAGCAATCTATCTATCTAACTTATATACTTTATTATTTATTTATATTTAAAAGGTTTAAAAAATAAAGTAGGCAATTATTTTATATGTGTGTATGTGCGTGCGTGCGTGCATGCGTGCTTGCGTGTGTGTGTGTGTGTGTGTGTGTGTGTGTGTATTTTGAATGTAATTGTTTAGTTCTAGTTTTCTCTAACGCCACGTTTTATTCGTTATTCTTATTTAATTCTTATTAAAAACGTGTATCTAAGTCTAAACTTTTGTGACGTATTTCAAGTAGTTTTTCTACCTACGAAATAGAGCAATATTTGACTTGAATCGTTTGTTGCTGTTTTTCAACCCCCCACGGAGAAAGAGAGCTAATGTAAGTTTGACGTGTATTTCTGTGTGGGTGTGTGTCTGTCTGTAAAGTACTTTATTAGTTAATATTTTCAATAAGAAAAGACAGAAGTTTAAATGACTTCCTTCCAGTTCCATCATCAGATCAACTTCAGGTCAGAATAAGTTTACATCATCGGATTCAGAAATTACTTTGGAACTTTGCAACTTCGGACTTTTTTTTACTTTGGAACTTTTTTTTTTCGGACAAACGTACGTTGCAAGTTTAACAAATGTTTGTAAAAATACCTGCAGTGGCTAGTTCTCAGAACTTAATTAAACCTCAAATAATCATTTGTCTGGTCGTACCTCTCAGAGGTGTAAGTTGCGGAATATGTTAAGTAGCAGTTACAACAATATTTAATCATATCAACTCTACCACATTTTTCTGTGCAAATATTTATGAAACATTTTTACAAATGAAATATTTATAAATACTAGTGGTCACCTATAGTAATAATTAATATATATACATTACATATTTTAATATCTCGTTGATAAAAACGCCATCTTCATTTCTCAAGACCAACTACTTTGTTTCCAAACTTTATAGAGCGCCATCTGTGATCTTTTATCGTTATCATCAATATATTTGCTTGTGTGTGTCAAATGCATGGTAGTGTGGGTAATGTTTTATTTATTGATTTAATGTGTTTATAAGTATTATTATTGAAAAATATTAGCGATCTGCACTTCTCCTACACATAAACTATAAATGTGCCAAATTTTATGCTCTTGTGTCAATTTTCGTAAAAAGGGGTTCAAAGTTTTGGCATCACGTGTTAATATATAGATTTATTACCAGTTTCAAATTTTTTTTTTACAAATATTTTATTACAGGTTCATAATGATTTAAAACCATAATCAAAATAACTTTGATCCTATCTCGTACCTTAGCAATTCATCACTTATCTCCCTCCGGAACTAATATCCTCATTATTATAATTACTGTTATATCCCAAGTACGACCCTTTCAACTTAATAACCGAGATATTTTCTAGATAACAAATTCAATCAACCAAATGTGTTTATATGATCGTATCCCTCCAAATGATCAACTTTATGACACAACTTAAAGTGGCGTGTAGAGTATCGTAAACAGCTATTGCGCATGTAATGTTTTTTCCGTCATTTAGCTTTGCGACAAGGCAAATACGAGTATGATGGGACATATACTACACTTTTAAATATAGCTTTTTTATAATGTATAAACTATTTTTGTAAAGGTATTTTGTTTAATCCTTGTCCATACTATGCCAGCATAGTACCACAGTTGTATAATTTTTGACATAACTCAATTTGATGAAATGATCGCGCGAGTTTGATTCCCGGGTCGAGCAACAAAAAGAAAATTTAATTTTTCCATTTTTCTATTAAAAAAAATGTTGCTCAGGATTGGTTATGTGCCGATTGGCGATAGGCTTGCCTCTTATCACATAAAAAAAGTATTTTCACACCCATATTCCCGAAGGTAGAGGCACAACCAGGGCACCCACGACTAGCCGAAGAATCTAAGTTCCATAGTGTCATAGGTGGTATTTGGGGTGCCCTGGTTGTGCCTCTGCCTATTCCTTCGGGGATATGAGTCTGAATATACTTTTTTGAAAGTTAATTGATAAGGAAACTGTTTCAGAAAGATACAAACGACAGTGGCAGCCAGCTACTATATACGAGAGCCATTCAATAAATTTTTAGCCTAAGAAAAAATAAAGAAAATTTTGAGAAAGTAAAGATTTATTTTTCAACATAGTCTCCTTTCAATTCAATACACTTGGACCAGCGATGCTCCAACTTTTTTAACCCGTCAAAAAAATACGATTTCCTGAGGTCTTCAAAATAGGCCTCTGTGGCGGCGATGACCTCATCATTCGACCCAAATCTTTTACCGGTGAGTGACTTTTTCAGATTTGGGAACAAGAAAAAAGTTGCATGGAGCCAAGTCTGGAGAATACGGTGGATGGGGCAACAATTCAAAGCGCAATTCGATCAATTTGGCCATTACAACGGCGGAGGTGTGAGCCGGCGCGTTGTCGTGGTGGAACAGCACTTTTTTTTGCCAAACGGGGCCGTTTTTTTTAATTCGGCGTCGAATCTGCCCAATAAGTCAGAATAGTAGATCCCCGTGATTGTTTTACCTTTCTGGAGGTAATCGATGTAAATCACACCTTGTGAGTCCCAAAAAACACTGGCCATCACCTTTCCTGCCGATTGAACAGTCTTCGCCTTCTTTGGAGCACGTTCACGTGGTGTGTAGCAGTGAACCCATGTTTCATCGACGGTCACAAAACGATGCAAAAACTCCGCCGAGTTGCGTTGAAACAGCGCCAAACATGTCGCCGATGTGGTATCACGGTTGCGCTTGTTGTACGGTGTAAGCAAACGCGGCACCCATCGCGCCGACAACTTTTTCATACCCAATTCTTCGTGCAGAATATGATGCACTGTCCCATCTGCGATGCCTACAGTCTCAGCTATCTCGTGAATCTTCAGTCGACGGTCTGCCAAAACGAGATCGTGGATTTTTTTACGTTTTCTTCTGTAGTAGCCGTTTTCGGTGCACCTGGGCGTGGCTCATCAAAAACCGACGTGCAGCCACGAGCAAACTCGTTGAACCAATTTTTGACGGTCGCCATCGAAGGAGAAGAGTCACCGTATACAGCATCCAAGCGCTCTTTGATTTCGCTGTGCGTTTTCCCTTCCAAAAACAAGAATCTAATCACCGAACGATATTGTTCTTTTTCCATTTTTGAAAAACCGACCGACACGCTCGCTTCCAAAAGCTGTCAAAACAAAACAAATGAAGGAAAAGACTGAAAACTACTTGATAAACTTCAAAAAGTATTTACTGCACGATAGTAAAACTCTTTTGTAACAACAACGCCATGGAGCGATGAGGCTAAGTAATTATTGAAGGCCCCTCGTATACGTAGGCACGACTTGGTGCAGTTACAGTATAAGTATAACACAGTATAAAAACTAAGCCGATTTGATAAAATGAATTCCTACGGACCATTGAAATCATAGGGTTGTCACTTTTCATGTTTTAGACATTGTTTTTTACGGTACATAAAAGGAATTCTGACATGATTAATCAATCGAATTGTAATAATTAATTAACCAACCAAAAACATACATACATATATTTTTGAAATTTGGCACATTTGTTCAGACGGTGATATCTACTATTGACACTATAATGATATAGACTAACATATGCGAAACCTGAGCAGTTCTAGAAATATTACATACGTACGGGTCGAATTGACCAACAACCTTCTTTATTTATTTATTTATTTAAAACTTTATTGCACACAAAAACTAAAATACACAAAATACACGAGAAGTTAAAAATGCACAAAAGGCGAGCATATCTCTAACTAAAGAAATTTCTTCCAGCCAACCCAAAAAAAATTAAGCTGTGAAAATAAAATGGAAGGCATCGTGTACAAAATAATTAACTATAGCTATACTTAAAACGAATAAATAAAAATACAGTGAAACCTGGTTAAGTGAGACATCAAGGGACCTGCAATGTCGTTTCACCTATAGAGCTATTTCACTTACCCAGTGTCTCAGATATACAGGTATAAATAAATATATGTCTCATTTACAGAGAGTTCCATTAATAGAGGTGATAATACAGGTTATTTCAGTTTTAGAGGAACGATCATTAAATTAAATAATGTGTTATGTATGTAAATGATTTTAATAAAAAAAATAGTACTTATAGGTAATCATACAAAATATGTAATCAACAAAAATATTCAAGCACGTTTTTACACGTAACATGTACGAATATGAAAACAGAATGTATCAATTATAAAAATCTGTCATTTTAGTTTGTCGTTTGGAAGTATCAGCCATCAGATGTTTTTCGATGTTATAAATTTTGTCAAATATGCTTTGGGCACCAATTGATGACATTTCAAAATAACTGTGCAAAGTTTCTAGTGCTTTTACTGCTTCGCGTTTATAAAGTTTTACTAAATTTACTTCCGCGCTCATTTCATCGTCTTCTTCTTTATTTTCCAATGATGAAGATGAGAAGGCATGGACAATGTCGCTTTTATTAAGTTCTCCTGAAACTATTAAACCGTCATCGACGTTTATAAGATCTTGGATGTTGATTATTGTCGTTGCTGATGGCTAAGTTCCAATCTTCAGGATCAGTTTCTAAATTTTCGTCCTCCTCTTGTAAGCTTTCAGCTACAGTTACTTCAGATTTAAATACAACTTTCATAAACGGATATTAACTTCAGTTTTTCACATAATAATAACGATTGTAGCTTTCGTTTTGGCATTTTTCAAATAAATATCTGTATGATAGTAAAGCGAAACTAAAACTGAAGGTAATTAAAGCTCAAAATTTGTACTTACGTACTTGGAATTACGTGTGGAATTTGTGGGTAGGATAAGAATGATGAGTAAACAAACAATGTTATCTCAGTTACAGAGGTTTATGCATATAAAATTTACTCGCTGTCTTAGTTATAGAGGTAACTATGATGATAAATCGAAAAAACAAATCTCAGATATAGAGGCTTACATCGTCCCACTAACAGAGGTAATTCAGTACCAAAGTGTTGGGATCTCAGCATGAGTTCCAGTTATAGAGGTTTCTCGCTTATCCAGGTACCACTTAGTAGGATAATATATGAGTATGTTATTGTGTCAACGATAAGTAATGTTCCTTCAATCTTTTCTTAAAAGTAGGTAAAGAAGGGCTGTCACGAATCACGGTAGGACGGGAATTCCACAATTTGATTGATTGGAAAGTAAAAGATTTAGAATAACAACTAGAGTGCGAAGCGGGAAAACGAAGTACAGAGCTACGGTTGGAGCGACATGGTGAATTAGTAGAGTGCAGAAAGCTAAAACGCTCCCGCAGGTATGAGGGAGCTGACGGGTTGTACAGAATATTATATAGGAGAGATAGAATATGTAAATTTCTGCGGAGTCGTATAGGAAGCCATTTGAGTTGAGCTCTAAACATGGAGACGTGGTCAAATTTACGGAGATTAAAAATAAATCGGATGCACGAATTTTGGAGCTTCTCCAATTTATTTGGGAGAGATTCTGTAGCATCAAGGAAACATACATCACCATAATCAAGAATTGGGAGTATAAGAGACTGTACAAGAGAAATTTTTGTTTTCGTAGGAAGATTTTTTTTTAAAGAATGTAACATATGAAAGGTATAATAGACTTTTTTACTCAAGTTAGTAGTATGATCCTCCCAAGAAAGATCCGAGCTAAAAATAACGCCTAGGTTAGTGACTCAGGTCAAAAGAGAGATCTGAGTACCGTTGTAAACTATAGGTGGCAGACTGGAAAAATCAATAGCCCCAAGCTGATATCTACTCCCGACAATTATAGCTTTTGATTTTAAAGGGTTAACTAAAAGACCGTAGGATTCAGCACACAAGCTAATTGCACGAAGATCGTTATTTAAAGAAATCAGGGCACTAGTCTTATCCGTAGTACTAAAATGACGGTAAATCTGCAAATCATCTGCATACAAATGAAAATTAGAAGAAATTACCGCAGTGATTGTATAATTAAATATTGAAAACACTAAGGGAGATAAAATGCACCCCTGAGGGACACCCGCAACTATATCATACCAGGTGGACTGCATTTCATTTAAAAATACATATTGTGAGCGACCACGCAGATAAGAGTCAAACCAATTTAAAGCAGATGAAGAAAATGTCCAATGAAAAAATCAAAATCCACCGAATTAAATGCACTACTGAAATCAAGCAAAACGAGTGCGGTAAGGAGTTCTTTATTTGAAGATGGTTAAAAAACGATTTATCTCAACAAAAGGCGATAGTTTAACATATGAGAAATAATTAAATACTGACACACAACAACTTGTAAATATTTGTTTTAATGTACCCAAATCTTTAACTTGAAATTACGGCATAACCTTGTACAAGTTTTGACGCAAAAATAGCCGGGGTTGTACGAGTAGTAGTAAAACCGTAATCTGAAATCTTCACGCCCATATACCCAAAGAGGCAACAACAAAAGTAAATACAATTAAATATTATCAATAATATACGATTATAGTTTGCAGTAAACAAAAGGCGGTCTTATCACTTAATAAAGCGATCTCTGCCAAACAACCTTTCTATCTGAAGGAACCATATAAACATAGATCTTATTAGACTTATAAATCGTCGATTAAAACGCATGATAGTTATGACTTCCTTTTCCTTTTTTGGGACTATTAGCTCT
>NJDC01011621.1:230265-244387 GCA_002245475.1 Calephelis virginiensis | reverse complement strand
TACAAAAAGGTATTATTGGGGGTTTGTGATATTTTTACACTTTTGAATCAAGTGTCATTATCATTACCATCATCAGTCTTCGCCACGGTCTAAGTGCTAGTCTGCGCTCGTCCGTGATGTTACGTAATGTTGGAGTTTAGAACCTTTTGCTGGTCCAGATCTCCTGAGTTCCCATCCGCTGAGTTGTATAGTAGGAAGAATTATACCTTCCAAGTCAAACTTGCACCCAAATCACAAGATAACCCCGGTTGTGTCTTAATATAATAAGACCCATATTATTGTTTCCTGTAGTTTCTCATAAATATACCCAGGATAAAACTGATACTAGTATGTACCAAGCTATTGTTACTAAAGCTTTAGGCGATGCTTCGTAATTGACCGCAGATTTGAAACTTTAATTTTAATAATTTTTACCTTATAAATAGGGTTTTAGAAGTTCGGAGAAGGTAAAATTATTGAAACAGAAAGCTCCTTACAAATGACCCTGACCCACGAAAGTAAACAATACTATATTATAGCAAAAGTGGGTTATTCTTCCTTTACTCTTTGAATATTTGTCCACATTGAATGTTCAATGTACCCTTCGGTAAGGCGATGGCGCGGCACGCGATCGTAGCTTTCGTAGCCGACTTGCGGCAGTCACGCGAAGGCAGCTGACCTCTACGGTGGGCGCTACGTCATCTGTGCTACGTAGATATCTACGCAGCTACGATATGTGGTGTACTACAGTACTTTTAGCTCTGTTCGTTACAGTTCATGGAAGAGCGGTAAGAATATACATTAAATCTAATTTGTGTCTAAAATGGTAATTTACTTCGGATCACAAAGTTATCCTAATTTAATCGGAACACTGGAACTAATCTTAAGTGCTATCTCCAGTCCCCGAAAGTAACTTTTGAGTGCCTTCGGAAAGCTCTTTAATAGTTAAAGTAATTAATTATAGAGAAAGTTATTAACTAATGAAGTTTACTTTTACTCTTTACTTTTATATCATTTTTTTATTTATACGTTCACATTAATGTATTTGATTATAATACGTTTACTATTTTATCGAAGTTTATATAAAATATTCTTTTCCACATATAAACTAAAAGGTTCTTAAATACTATAGAATATTTATCAAATTTTGTTGTATTGAATAAGTTGTAACAAAGGTTTAAAATTAGAAAAGCTATACGTGATTAATCTTTCCCTAGTGTTTATGTTTATGGGATTATTTTACCAGTTTCGTATTTAGTATTACTAGTTATTTAGGCTAAAGGTGATTCTCTAATAAAATTTGTTATATTCATATTTATTTTATTAGATGACATTAAATAAAAAGTTATATTTCATTTTTACAGAATTTACCAAATTGTTGATGCAACATTTATAAAAACTTACTATTTAACTATTCAAGTGCTACTAGTATGTAAATTAAATACCAATGGAGAGTTTTAAATACCGAATCAGAATTTTTTAATGACTTTGGTTCGTTTTTTTATAAATAAAACTTGCTCAGATTGGGTACGGATAATCTAATCTTATACATAAAACTCTATCCCTTTTTCTTTGTCACTGTACGACGAAATGGACCAATTTTGCTATTTTTTTTTATTATGTTAGTTATCATCAGAAGACAAAATTTATGAAAGAAAAAAAAGTAAATTTAGTTCAGTATAATGTCTATCAGGTCAGTTAGTACGATATAAAAATGTATGATCTCATAATGGTAGCTTGCTTGTAGTTATACTAGACGCATTTTCTGTATGTTTTAGCTAAGGTATTGAATTGTTGAAAAAAAGTTCAACAAATACAAGAAATTATCATAACGTTACTTAATATACTCGTAACGTAATACAACCACGCTCATAAAGATATATACCTATAACGATAAAAAATAAGACATTTGGATAAATTACATGAATAACGAAACATAAGAAAATAATGCTTATAATTAATGTAACATAAACAGTCCATAAGATTTTTACAAACATAAATATGTAAATTCCTAGATAAATCACATAAATTGAATCTAACCCCAAAGGAAAGCAAATTATATGCTTGTGTTATAGGTGTTGGTTAATAATAGATACATAGAAATACCAGAAAAAAATTAATAAACACCCAGACATGAAACAAATGCCTGCTCCTGTCGGGAATCGAACCCCAGCCTCGCGGTTGGTCGATGTTAGGCGTATACGCTAGCCACTCGACCAACGAGGCGGTCAAAAATAGGAGAGTAATCACGTAATAAGCGTACAACAAATATGAACATATATACACCTTCTATTTAGAGTCGTTTTAAAAAAAAACTTATCCATAACCTTTTTCAAACGACCCTAAAATGAAATTGCTGATTTTCCACCAAAACCATCTCCTTTTTGCTACAATATACATATAAATCCATAAAACTTTCCCCTGTAGTTCGTACGTAACCTATTTTCAGAAAGTAGCATAAATCATACAAGCGCTTGCCTCTGAATATACATATAAATGCTTCTATTTGGCGCTTCCGCTCTCCCGCGGGGCCAGTTGCGAGTTCTATAACGCTTTGCGTATGCCTAATTACATTTTCGTAGCTCGGCTCGAATCAACAATTTAGCTTCACTAGGCCTGAATAATTTTATCTTTCACGTTTTCTACCACACCTGTGGATACCGTTATATATCTATAATATAAAAATGAATCGCTAAATGTGTTGGTAAGCGCATAACTTCCGAACGACTGAACCGATTTGGCTAATTCTTTTTTTATTGTGTTAGTTATTAGCAGGTGAAGGTTTTTAAGATGAAAAAAACCGGGATAGTTGCAGGGAAAATGGGAAAAACAATACTTTATTGTTTCCCCTACTGAACGGGTGGAACGAAGTGCGCCGGAACAGCTAGTGCTAAATAAAAATACCTATTTTGCTTGGTCATCTTGTGTGACGAGATGGACCAATTTTTCTTTTTGTATTATATTAGTTATTGTCAGAAGAAGGTTTTTTTAAAAGGAAAAACCTGGAAAATTGCAGGCAAAATGGCAAAAACAGTACATACAAACTGTTAGATAATGTCGAGCGATAAGAAGTTCGCCATGTCGGCTGGTAAATATGTAAAACTGAATACCCATTTTGCGTGGTCTCCGCATCGCGCTGAAAGGTTCCATCCCTTTTTGAGTTTTTATTTTTGATATGTTAATTATTACAAAAAAAACGGGAAAATGATAGGGAAATTGGAAAAAAATATGCTTCAAACCATACGAATCGTCAGCAGGTGGTAATGTTAAGGATACAAAGTTCGCCTTGTCGGATAGTAGTATTTATTGATTGATTGATATAGTTATTGATAAATTATACATTTTTGTGAGTACTAACATTAAAACTCCAGTTATGGAACTCCTTTCCCCTTAATATTCGTAATAGTTAATTCATAACCATAATTAAAAACAGTTTAAAACTTTTTTACTCCTCTATACTTAGCACTACAGGTAGCACTTGTTAGGACTTAACTACTAGCAGGTATAACATTTTTATCAGTTTTTTTTTACTTTTTTTTGTTATTGCAATATATATTAGTATTAACTAAATATTTATGTAGAGTAGTTTATATTTTACTTACGTTTTTTTATCTCTTTAATCTTAAGCTTGCACATTGTCTACCTGTCACTTTTTATTTTGTACTGTTGTTTCTCTATCTTAAGTAAGTTGTAAGATATCTCTTGTTTGAGATTTGTACAATATTTATATTTGTATTTTCTTGTTATCGATTCTCTATTACGTGTATAATAAAGTGTAAAATAAATAAATTAAAACAGAAGACTATTGTTAGATTATTTTAAAACAAGTTTTTGATAATAAGTAATATAGGTACATGATTTTATATTCTTTTAGGACTATTCACAGCAGCAGACGCATTATTAGTAAAACTCCAAAAACCAAGTCCAACTGTTTCAGAATGTACCACGATCTTTTAATTCTTATCTAAAGACAGGAAATAATTCCAAAATGGTGCTACATAAATTTTATCAACATCCTACTAGAAGTTTTTGAATTATACTACTCCTAACTAATCCAAAAAAAAAACGTTGAAATAAGTATATATAAGTATATAAGTTTATGAACTATTAAATCTAACTCAAAGCACTAGTTGGATAAAAATGACATACTTTATTCGGAATCATGACTCATCTTTCTAAAAGAGTACTATTAAATCCGGTTGGTTATTCGCCGCGTAATAGCGTAACGAACTTACAAAAAAATAAGAGACAAATAGACAACCTCCACACTTTCTGGAGGCGGCTAAAAAGTACGCTTCAAATCGTATCATATAAATCCCAAACTACGAGACGATAACATTGGAAATTTTTGGAGTTCCTGTGTTTGCGTCCATCATCATAATATCAGGTCCATTAAATCATAACATTTCAATGTCTTAAAGGTGTATGACAAAAACAGCTGCTTCAAATTTGAGCTTCAAAATTTTACTCTAACATGTTTAGTTACATTGCAAGTTTAACAAACATTTGTATT
The DNA here is from genome assembly GCA_002245475.1 of Calephelis virginiensis. NCBI lineage: Eukaryota > Metazoa > Arthropoda > Insecta > Lepidoptera > Riodinidae > Calephelis > Calephelis virginiensis. The sequence goes on along the minus strand of NJDC01011621.1, from coordinate 239,895 downwards.
AATTATAATAACATCTTTATGGTGTTTTCTTTTATAACTTTTATGATAATTTTGATATCAATAAGCTGAGTAACACCCTATTATTTACATATAGTAAACTTGGGGAAACTCGGTTCGTAATCTTTCTTCTTTTAATATTCAATTGCTGTTTGTCAGTTTAAAACATGAGAACAGCTAGACCCATTTGCCTCATTTTGGTTTTTACTTATTTGTGGAAGTCTAAGAAAGATTAAAAAGGAAATATAAAATTATAAACGTCGAGGAAACTAGAAAAAATAACATTTAAAGTTTTCCCATACAAACAGAGCCGGGACTGCTATTTAAATTGTAATATAACATTAACAACCCGTCCTAGTTCGAGTATAATATCATAGAGCTCATTCCGTGGACAAACTTCTATGTTATTATACTCATAAACCTTCCTCTTGGATCACCCTATTAAAAATCTCTATTTCGCCGCACCGTTGGTCGAGAGGCTAGTGTACACGCACCTAACTCCTCTGACCAACTGCGAAACTCGGGTTTGAATCCCGACCGTGAGTGATGAACATTTAGAGGTTTACTTTTGCAGATCTAGGTGTTTATTGAATTTATTCTGGTACTAGCTATTCCGGCGAACTTCGTTCCGCCTGTTCAGTTTATATGGGAAAAATTAAAATGTCGTTTTTCCTAGTTTCCTCGCTGTTGTAAGGGATAAAATGTGCCCCATTTAATTCTCCCGGTTCTATATATCTCCATCAATTTTCAGACCATCGGTTTAACTATCACGACTGATTCATCTTTCATATTTTTTTTTCGTTTTTATTGTATATAAGGTGTATTCTACTATTCGGGGCAAAAAAAAAACCAACGAATCAAAAACCACGAAAATTGGTCCAGCAGATCTCGAGTTATAAGTGTTGTAACCCGACTTTCTAATATATATATAGACTAGTATGAGTATTATGAAGTTTTGAGGTAAGTATTTCTATGTATTATAATCGTTGACAGACACTCATAAAATTGCTTTGGGATTAGATTCAATTCGTCTAACTTGTCCAGGAATATTTATTATTGTTAAAAGTTTTGCATCAAAAGCTCATATTATATAGAGAAGAAGAACATATCAATGTTGTAAAAAAGGCCCGTCCGTTGCTATTAAACAAGTTCAAAATTGTGGAAATAGTCTAGTCAAAATAAATTCATTTGAATGGAGTAGGTAGTAATGATTGCACTTTGGGTGAAAACTAGCCATATGGTAGATACATCGTTAGTGAATTTTAAAATAAATAGTCACCAATTCTGAACTAGTACTTTTTTGTATGTGACGAAAATATAAAAAAAATAATAACTCTTAAAGACTGAATTATTATTTTGGTGATTTTGTAAACAGTGGTATATTTTAGAATTATTTACCTACAATGATAATAATATCCTTTAAAAAGTTACATATTGAAAGGATACTTACATTTTTATGTAATATACTTTTTTTAAAGAAACGTTCATGTCCAAAATTGGGGATTATGAATATTTACGGTACATAATAATATGTCATTATTTAGTATGTGTAAAAATGTCTTTAGTGCAAGTCAGAAAAAAATAAAAAGTCTGTTTTCAAACAGTTATAATAAAGTCACAAAGGTGAAAATTATCAAATTATCCAAGTCCCAAAACGTGCTTCGAGTATTTTGTAAGTCATATTTTTCAAAATATTCGACAAAAATCATTACATATATTTTAAAATAAACAACTTCTACGGAATTTTGATTGACAGGATTTGAACCTGAGTAGAGCATCTACTCTGCTCTATTGCTCTACTCTACTCTGCTCTACTCTGGCAGGGGTAAATTTTTTGTTTCTTTAAAATTTATAGAAATTAAACCCAAAAACAGGGACTTGCCCTGTCTTTGCTAAATAAAAATCAGTTCATTAGTTTTGGTGATATTTTCATAATTTGAAATAATTTTGTTCATTTTTAAAGTGCATACCTGAATGCTTAGAGAAGAAAATAGTTTTTCGTGAATGTCTAGTCGCCTAATGTTAATCGATGAATAGGTAAGGATGCTACCGCTTTGTCTAAGACCCTGACTTGTATGACTATGACTTATGACTATTTTGAATGATCGGCCCGATTATACGAAATCGGGTGAAAATAATTACCCCATACATGTATATCTTCGCGCCAAGTCCCTTACGGGTTGGGCAGTGAGCATCAAGCCCAAAATTTGACTATCCTGAAGAACTGTCTGGCTTCGTCCATATTCATTACCCTTTTATATAAACACGCCGGTTTTGAAGACCTCGGATAAAACCCAAGCGGTTTGTCCATGGAAAGTCAAAATAGTTCTCTGCGGGTATCTACATCCATTCACATTCGCATTTTATATATACTTTGTCAATCTTTCATTTGTTATTATTTCCCCATGATCGAACCAGCGTGCTAGTAATTTGATGCAAATTAATTAAATTTTCCTTTCCCCGTGTTGGTCCGGGCTCCCTTGTAAAATAGATCATCTGCCTTCCTGTGCTAGGCAGCTCGTAAAAGCCGAGCATAGGCTTGCCGTCACTAACACCGTGACATCTGACTAGGTCGTAGAGTTTCGCAGCGACTGACCCGGATTGGTACCACCGCTTTACCTTTTCCTGCCGCCATAACGTCATGACGTGTTCTGGTTCGAAGGGTAAGCTTTTGCATGAGGCCTAACATCGAGGCCTCTGGTTGGCAACGCACCATTACCGCCTTCGGTGTCTCTAGGCGGCGGGAATTTCTTATCACCAGGAAATCCGTCGGCTTGTTTGCCTTCCAATGTCATAAAAAAAATTGCAAATGCTAATGCCTCTAGCAAAAGAAAAAAAGACCTCATCTTGTTGCGTGATTTAAAACGTGGGAGTTTTGGCGCCATCGAGAGAAAAGATGGTCGAAGTTTTTTCATAATTATTGAATTTCGTGTTTTTATTGAGTAGTGAAATCAGTCAGTTTTGGTGGCATTTTGTACAGTTTTGTTCAACGAAAGCGCACAAATGAAATAATCATGAAGAAATTAGCGTATCGTGTATTTCCTCGTTGCACCCAAATCTCATTACATGAGCATGAGTAATCAGGCTACCGCTGTACTAAAGACCCGACATGACTTTTATTGACGACTTGTGACTAATTTGGAATAATTAAAGCACGATTTTGGTAAATCGGTTGACTTGATGCAAATTTCTACTTAACTAATGGCAAAATACTAACGTGAAAGCCAAATCCTAAACAAAGAAAGATTTAAAACGTTAATCTTGAAATAAATTTGTAGATTTAACGTATTTTCTGTATCGAGAAACTAGCATTTGTTGGAGGCTTATCCCAAGGCTTATCTCAGCCTCGCGTGTCGTCGGTTAAATCGTACAAAAAATAACGATAACGACCCATTATCGTTATCACTGATTTCATTGTTGTGAGAATGTGAAAACGAAAACGCTTATTTTTAACCCCCGACGCAAAAAGAGGGGAGTTATGTTTGACGTGTCTTTCTGTGTGTCTGTCTGTCTGTGGCATCATAACTCCTGAACGGTTGCAGTGATTTCAATTTAGTTTTGTTTTTTTTAGTTAGTTGTTGAATATCTGAAAATATACTCAGATATTTTTTACTTTTTAAAGGTAAATTAAGTTCTTGTGTCAGGTTTTTTTAAATTCTAACTTTTCTTGACAAAAGTTTTATTTACATACTAACTGTTATACGCGACTTGGCTCGTGTGACATTTACTGATTATAAGCCATTAATAAGGACTTTCATATAAACTTTCAACCCTTATTTCACCACCTTAGGGGTAGAATGTCCAGAAACGCTTAAATACATATCTATATATTTTTAATAAGAAGCCTAAAAATAAAGTTTCGTGTTTCTAACTTAAAAATGATAATATTCTTCCATACAAACTTTCAACCCCTATTTAGGGGTAGAATTTCCAAAAATACTTCTTATGTGGGTGTCTACAGTCTACTCAAAAGAACGACCCTACTTACCAAATTTCATGGCTGTACCTCTAACAATCGGTGGTGATAAATTAGTCAGTCAGGACATATTATTTTATAAGTATAAATTAACGAGTTGACCTGACAAACCTCGTGTTGGTCCCTATCCTTTTTGTAGAATAAACAATTTGTCATCCTGCCTGTCAGTTCGTGAGAGGCTAGCAAAAGTTTTTTGGTCATTACAACAATACAACTGGTTATACAGCCAAGGTAATCTCCCTGGATTTGGTGGGTGCCAGGGATCCACCGCCCTACCTGTTCCTGCCCCCAGAATGACAGCGTTATCATGATATTCTCGTGACTGGCTAGGTTTGGAAACGGTGGTAGTTTATGGTAGAGAGGGTTAAATTTATTTATATTTTAAAATTGTTTATAATTCTTAATTCAAATTGTAGTAATGTTAAATTAAATTTTCTTTATGAACAGTAAAAAAAATATGTACATAATTAAAGCTCGGTGAAGTTGCACAAAAATCGCGAGATTAGCAACAAATTAGTCATTCAAAAAAAATGTATGTAATGAAATAATTACTTTTTATAAATATAAAAATATTTGCACACTACAATGTAGTAGAATATAATTATGTTGGAATGGTTAAATAATTTTGTAACAACTTCAACACTCATATTCCGCAAATAAATATATTTTCTTTTCTTTCTCTTTTCTTCTCAATCCAGAAATAGGATAGTTGGTAGACTCACTAAATTTGGAGGCTATAGTTGAGGTCCATAAACTTGAATTTACCTTAGGCACCAGTCTCTCGCAAAACCTGGAGGATTATTCTTAATTCGCGATTCCAAGCAGATTGGAATCGGATCTGTTATTTTAGGTACTCTTGAACGCAGTAAAAAAGTATCTTCACGCCCACAACCAGGGAACCCACAACTAGCCGAAGACACTAAGTAACATAATGTGATAAATGGTGGTTAAACATTATCTTGTATTAGAAATATTAATAAGTGAAGTTCGATGCCGGACCGCTAGACCACAAATGACCACTACACAGTACTAGAGGATTATTAAAATCTAGTCCTTTGTTCAAGAGCACCATAAGTTACATATTAATCGAGATTAAAGAATAATTCTACTGGTCTTTGATTTGATTTGAAGCTCATGGGCCGAAGTTATAAATCGCACATATGTCTCTTTTGTAAAACAAACATTATGTTGACGTCAGCTGAGCTCCCTCAAGAATTAACTTCTTATGACATTATGCTGTGTCATCATAGTGATCATCAATCATATTTGATAGAGGACCGATTGCAATGGTTCTTTTTTTACTTCATTATTAACTAGCGGCCCTACCCGGCTTTGCACTGTTATGAAATATACATATAACCCCCTCTTCAATCACTTTATCTATTAAAAAAACCACATCAAAATCCGTTGCGTAGTTTTGAAGATTTAAGCATGCAAAGGGATACAGGGACAGTGGAACTTTATTTTCTACTTTGTAGCGATGAGGTCGTCACCATAAGGAAAAAAATTAGTTATTAGTTAGTGTGACCATTTCGGAGTCGTGATCTATCTTTCGAAAAAAAAATTATCAAATCGTGGTGCCGTGAAATAGTTGGAGTAGGTTTTGCAGTTTTACTGCGATTAATTATTTTTGACAATTTATTCAACTAGCTGTCCCGGCGAACATCGTTCCATCCTTTCAGTTTGTATAGGAAAAATTAAAATGTTTTTCCTAGTTTCCTCGCAATTGTTTTCTTTTTCTTATCTTTTCAATCTTCCCTGGACTTAAACGAACTAAACGAATAATTAAAAACTAATATTAGCCAAATCGGTACAGCCATTCTCGAGTTTTTGCGAGACTAACGAACAGTATTCGTTTTTTTTATATACAGATTAGAAACCGACACTATCCCTAATGAATGTTGCCTACGTTATCTACTAAAAATTAGAACTTTGTCCACCCGTGCGAAGATTTCTTTATATGTAGAGTTTTGCAGCGACTCTCCCGGATTGGTACCACCGCATTACCTATTCCTGCCACCATAACCTCCAACGCTTGTCGTTGACGTGTTCCGGTTCGGAGGGCAAGGTAGCTGGTAAACTTTTTGCTCGAGGCATAACATCCCGGCCTCAGGTTGGCAACGCACCATTACCACCTTTGCTGCCTTTAGGCGGCGTGAATTTCTTATCAGGAAATCCGTCTGCTTATTTGCCTTCCATTATCATAAAAAAAACTTACTTTTGCACTAGGCCTAATATCCCATCCTCAAGTTGGCAACGCACTGTTACCACCTTTAGTGTCTCAAGGTGGCGTGAATTTCTTATCATCAGGAAATCCGTCTGTTTATTTGCCTTCCATTAAAAAAACTATATTGTAAAATAGTAATGCCATTTCATTCTTTAACGGCCAATATTAATAATCAATCCTAATCCAAAACTTGTTGTCCAAGATTGATATTTTGATCCATTTTTATGTTATCGCTTGCCAATCACATATCTGTGGACAGGATAAATATGGCAATTAGGTATAGGATAGGCTGGCGGATACGCAGCTATCTAGATTGCTTGAAATCCATGTTTGGAGAAATATTATTAACATTGGCCGTAAGTGAATACTAATCGATAATGAGAACAAAGAGAGTACGCAGTAATTTCACTTCCTTGTATTAACATGAAATCTGACATCCCGTTGCAGTTAGAATTCCGATGGAACTACTCTAACTCCTGTTGTAAGTTGCAGTACAGCTCAGACATTGTTTCTTAGAACTAAATGGTGAAGTATTTCGATTAATTTGTTACAAGAGCTTTACAGCACTTCGAGTAGTTTTAAAGTAGTTCATATCTCGCATATCATTTTATCAATAAACGTAGACTAAAATACTCCATATTGTGGAGTTGGCGGTCTCGAGTTTATTCCCGGTCGGGCAACAAAACTAAAATAGAAAATAACGTTGCCCGGGAAAGGCTGTGCCTGGTTGGCGATAGGCTTGCCTTTATCCCATTCTGGAACTTAAATGTCTTCGGCTAGTTGTGGGTGCCCTAGCTTGCGTCTGCATACCCTTCAGGGATATGTGTGTGAAGATACTTTACTTTACTTCAAAGTATTTTAATAACTTCTTATTTTTCAGTCTCTGCCATTTTGCTTTTGGAATAAAAGCATTTAGATTGGGATCTGAAAATTTTAAGAATTGGTAAAAGAGATACTTATACAGTAATTAATAACTAGTGGGTGGGTTACAGTAATTAATAACAGCTATTTAAACAGCTTGTACGGATTGCTTCCACTGTATTCCTGTCACCATATTGTAATTGCTTACAATGTCGTGTACTCCAAATGTTGGAGTAGTTGGTAGATTTCGCTTATATCATCTCAAATCCCGGTCATAAGATACCGACGTACCAGAAACATCTATAGGCTACTGTTATCTCTTGTTTATCTATCTAATTATCTAGGTATGTATCTTGTTAATCACCTCAGTGGTCTAGTCCAGTTAAAGGACTTAACTTCATGAGGTCCCGGGTTTAATTCCCGGGCTAACAAGAAAAAGAAAATGTGGTTTTTATAATTTTCTAATTAAATAATTGTGGCCTAGCGGTCCGGGTGTTGGACTTGACTGCATGAGGTCCCGGGTTCGAATCCCGGGTTGGCCAACAAAAATAAAATTGGATTTTTCCAATTTTCTAATAAAAAAAAATGTTGGTCGGGATTGGAAATGTGCCCGGTTGGCGATAGGCTTGCCACCTATCACATTGTGGGACTTAGTGTCTTCGGCTAGTCGTGGGTGCCTTGGTTGTACATCTGCCTACCTCTTCGGGGATATGGGCGTGAAGATACTTTTTTTTTCTTCTTTTCTAATGAAAAAAATGTGCTCGGGATGATATATGCCCGGTCGGCGATAGGCTTGCCACCTATTACATTGTGGGGCTAGTTGTGGGTGCCCTGGTTATGCCTTTGCATACCTCGTCGGGGATATGGGCATGAAGATACTTTTTTTGAACATATCCGCTTCGAATTCCCATTGCAATTCGGTCAATTTGTTCAAAAGATGGCGTCACACACAACACACACACATACACACACACGCACACTCACACTTATATTTATTCAAACTTATAACACCTCCTTTTTACGTCGAATGTAAAAAACAATATAAAGTAGGATTTAAAATTAAAAATAAAATTCGTGCAAAAATATACAATCACTGTGAATTTCTCTTCCTAGTTCCATAAACGCGGTTAGAAATCCGACGGAACAATTCAACTTTTATTAAACTTACAGCATAGCTCAAGCGTAGTTCATTAGAACAAGGCGCCAAAGCATTCCGATTCTAATTCCGCCTTGCTTTGTTCGGAACTTGGAATGTATGCATGTAATTTCAAATGCGAACGAAATCTGAGATTGCTCTTTGTATTAAAAAGTTTGCTTGTGGTTTGGTAGTGAGCTTGATTCATAAGTTTCTGAACGGCTATTGCTGCTTTTGATAAGATATTGGAATCGATATCTAATCAACATAATGAGCTCGACAACGTGTATTTTGTTGGAGTGTGAAGATTTGCACGCACGTCAAATAGTGAAATGGTCAATGTCAACATATTTGGCATGGCAACGTATCGTGCAGGCGGAGTGGGCCCCCCCATCCAACAGAAAAGAAATTTCTCTAACCCTCAAAACCGAAAATACCATATTAGTTTCGTTTGGGAATACCGCCTTCGGTAACTGATTCCACGAAGGTGTTAAACGGGGTAAGAAATGTCTTCGGAATGGCACAGTTGCAGATCACCACGCATCAAAATTATGGGCATGCTTGAAACTCTGACGCGATGTCCGATAGTGGAAATTAGCGTCTGGAATCAGACAACTCCTCAGAGCATTCCCCATGATGCGGTAGAGAATACTGAGTGACCCAACATCTCTACACAACGTCAAGGAATTAAGCCGATTGGTAATTGCCCGGTCATTGACAATTCGAGTTGCTCTACGTTGAATGCGGTCAAACGGAAGGAGCTTGTAATGTGGAGCCCCTGCCCAGAGTTGAGAACAGGGCCAGCCCCAGGGGTGGGCGGACTGGGCGGCTGCCCAGGACGGAAAATTTTTGGGGGCGGCAAACGAATTTTAAAGAACGGCAAATTTTAAAATATGAATAAAATAATAAAATCATGATATGAATGTGAAGGGTAAAATTTTCTGTATCACATTTTACACAAAGAACAAGCCTAATAATATGTACGTTAGTGCAAGCCTCGAGTCACGATTATAATCCAAGTCCAAATATAAAATAAATCACTCGGCTTGTATCGAACAACCGTCGCCGGCGCCGCCGGCGCGCTGTACAGTACAGTGACGGCGTCATAGCAACAGCGCAGTGGTTAGGAGTGACCTTGACGGACTCCTTTCTTGCTCTCCTCCCTCAAAGTTGTATTTATTGTAGGGATAGCAGAATCGCTTCCGATTCCACGTGAGAATCGATTCCTTCTCAAAAAGAATCGATTCTTGAGACTCGATTCCTAATTGCTGGAATTGATCAATAATCGATTCTGGGTATTCAATGCTCGATTTTTCTCGGTCTCTGCGAATCTCTCTGCAACTGTAAACATGAACCAGCTTATGGAATGAAAATTATTTTAAAATGTACAATTTACATGAGCCAGGAAGTAAACAATTAGACGGGATATATGGG
>NJDC01011621.1:215590-230257 GCA_002245475.1 Calephelis virginiensis | reverse complement strand
GGGGGGAGAAATCGCCGATATCGCCCAGGGCGGCAAAGTCCCTAGGGCCGTGTCTGGTTGAGAACATATGAGACCGAATTTGCGCTTTGTATAGTTGTAAGAGATGAGTCGGCTTGAAATATTGTCTCGCTTTAATGTGCACATCAAGTTTTTTAGAGGCTATTTTAGCCTTTGTCCTCTAGATGACCACGAAACTGAACATCACCCAAAATGTCAACGCCGAGCATACCAATGCTGGCTGAGGCAGTTAGGGAAATGCGTTTTCTTAGAGCTGAAATGTTCCGAATAACAGAAAACGGTGTGAGTGGTTTATTATATTTGAGGGTAGATCTTTGATCTAAATAAGTAAGAAGAAGAAAAGAAATTTGCCCAAAAAAGATGAAATTGATAAAAAACTTCTAAAAAAAAAATCTGTAAAACCTGCGCAGAATATTCGGCAAATAAAGCTAATTCTAATTATTGTATTTTCTAGGTAGCTCTACTAGGTACTTATGTGAGATACTCATAGGATGACCATCGACTGGGTCTAGGTCTATAAGTTTACCTTCCTCTGAATCTTGGCTAAGTCCTTGATGCGATTAGATGACCGATGGTTGTACTTTGTTGTCCTAACCTTCAGAAGAGCCGGTACCAATCCGGGCGAGTCGCTACGAAACTCTACCACCTAGTCAGATGTCGCGGTGTTAGAAATGGTAAACCTGTGCTAGCTTTTAACGAGCTGCCTGGCAGAGTTGGTCTATTCTACAAAGGAGCCAACATAGGGGCTTCAGATTTTTTTAGCAATAAAATTTAACTATTAAACCAACAATAAATCTTAATACCTTATTTTGGGTTCCATATATACATACTTTTATGAAGTGAAAACTTCTTTAGCAACTTTGTGTACTTTTTTGGAATAGGTAAAAACTTCTAAACTCGCGTCAGATCGTAAGACGGCGCAGTGCGCATGCGCGAATAAGACGGTGCGCGATCTAAAATAAAACGTAGTTTCATTGTTGTTTTTGTATTGTTTAGATATTTCCGAAGAGTATAGGATTCGCAATGGATAATACTCCGCAATATACGTACCATTACATTCTCATGAGACAACATGATAGCAGATACCTATAATATCAACAGGCATTGCTCTATTTGTTCCATCTTGAGAATAAGTTTTATGTGTAGACGAGCAATGTTCGTTATACAGATAATATGACGACACTCTTAGCAGTGACGACACTCCTAGCAGTGACGACACTCCTAGCAGTGTCGTAGTCTTACTTTAGCGAGTTTTTGTCAAGCCAAACGCAGGTTATTGATATGAAAATAATATTTGTGCATAAATGATATTACTTCCATACTGATAATTAAAGCAATTCGTGCAAAATAATTCAATATCAAAAATACACAACGTTAATATTCAAGTTTTCACTTTTGCCGGCACTCCCGGAGTGCAGCCCGTCTTTTTTTCTTTATGTTTTGGCATTGGCATTACCATTTGCCATTAATCAAGTTGATATTTGCATAAAGTGATCCGATTTAACAAAGTTGAGCTTAAATTATTCGAAATAAGTCATTAATCGTTAGGGAAAGTGATGTCTTTGAGGTTTGATGTGACCGCCTCTGTGGTCCAGCGGTTTAGTGGTTCTACTTGATTTCATGAGGTACCGGGTTCGAATCCCGGGTCGGGCAACAAAAAGAAAATGTGGTATTTCCAATTTTCTAATTAAAAAAAATGTTGCTCTGGATTGGATATGTGCCCGATTGACGATAGGCTTGTCACCTATCACATTGTGGGACTTAGTGTCTTTGGCTAGTATTGGATGACTTGGTTGTGCCTTTGCATACCTCTTCGGGGATATGGGCGTGAAGATACTTTTACTTTTTTATTTCTGATCATAATGACAATCGATTGCAAACATGGTAAATAGTCTATCCAGGCTTTCACCTCCTGATCCTACCAATATTTACACGAAATTCAATAAATTACAAAAGAAATACGGCCATCTTTTCTCTCGATGGTGCCAAAGCCCAAAACTCCACTCAAAAGCTTATAGAAATACTAAAATGTCAGTATTTTTATAAACTTTTGCAAGTATCAATATCTTTCTTTGTTTCAAGAAATCTTGCTAGTGATAAACTTTATTCCCTTTGTTTTTTTATCTTTGATATTAAAGATATTGTGAAATTATTTTAGTCTTCAAAGAGTTTAGATAATATTTATAAAATACTTTTTTTAGTTAATATCAACTAGATGTTGCCCGCGGCTATACAAACCTCTTCCACTAACATAAATAAACATAAGAATATTTTTTAAGCGCAGTAAGTCGCCTCTGTGGTCTATCGGTTCAGTTGTTGGACTTGACAGCATGAGGTCCCGTGTTCGATTCCCGAGTCAGGCAACAAAAAGAAAATTTGGTTTTTCCAATTTTCTAATGAAAAACGTTGCTAGGGATTGGACATGTGCCCGTTTGGCAGTAGGCTTGCCACCTACCACATAGAGGTATTTAGTGTCTTCGGCTAGTCGTGGGTGACCTTGTTATACCTCTGCCTGCATCTTCGTGGATATGGGCGTGAAGGTACTTCCTAAATAAAACTACGAAAAACGGCTTAAGTATCATTACTACACAATCAAAGTATACAATAAATGCTTTGTTAAATACAAATAACTCCCTGACTCTGTCTCACACATCTGACAGATTTTGATCAAATTTATATGAGTCTGCTGGATCATGGCTGAAATTATCAATAAGGATTAATTAAAAATCATATTCATTACACAGGTAATTGGTGGAGTCATAGCGTAACAAACGTATAAAAAAGCATAGAGACGTACAGGCTACCTTCCTTTTTGCAGTCGTCTAAAATGCACTCTGCAGCCTTCTTTCTCCACATGCAAAAATTAGACCATATCCAATACAGCGATTGCGGTATAAGAGAAGTAAATACGAGCAAGTAAACACACTTTCGAATTTATTATATTAAAATGGTTTATAATAATTATTAAAAAATTTAATGTTAGTTAAATTTATTTCTAAAACTTAATCCTTAATAGGTACTTAAATATATTATGTGTAAAGCTTAGTCCGCACTTCGAATTTTCACCGCGCGGTTGTTTCTACTGGCGGTAAACAAATCAACGATCTAATGCAAATTTATGCGCGGCGGTGCGGATTTATTTCCGCACAAATATAAAAATTATCTTTACGCCCGTATTACTGAAGGGGTAGGCAGAGGCACAACCGGGGCACCCACGACTAGCCGAAGATACTAAGTCCCACAATGTAATAGGCAAGTCTATCGCTAACCGGGCACATATCCAATCCCGGGCAATGCTATTTTTATTGGAAAACTGAAAATACACGTGATTTTGTTGCCCGAACCGGTACAATAATTAGAATATGATGACGCTCGCATTGTGAAATAAAATTATTTCGTTTTGCTCAGCCGTGTATTGACAACGTCATAGACAATGGCGCGCTTCATCTCCCAGCCGATCGAGTATCGCATCCAAGATTGTGGGAGAAAATACATAAACAGATACATTTTACGTTACAGCAATGCAATATTGCTGAGAGAGAAAAACATCATTTGGACGGGCTCATGACGACTTTTATACTTACGTCTTTTACGTCGCCGTCGAGTATAAATCAAAATTTCCTGATCTCCATTTTATACTTTCGTCTTATGTTAGAACTTCATAAAATTATAAAATTCACAAAATCTTGTGATTTTTTTTTACTCGCGATGCAGTTAAGATTGATTTTGAGTAAAATATAATTCGTGAGAATAAAAATTGCGCGGTAAAATGTCGCAGTGCGGACTGGGCCTAATGTAGAATGAAACTCCGAGTATTTTGACGGTAATATAAGATGACCTCTCATATCTTGGATTATGAAAAGGAGAAGAGACATCATAATAAAATACATGACAGGGGTTGATGAAAGGTCGTCGTAAACATGGCTTGATATTAAATAAGTTATTTGTTTTATGTCGCTTTTATTCAACGTTTTTCTTAGATACAGTATTAAGTAGAACAGAAACAAAAGTTTTGAAGAACAATGACTATTGTTATCAGTATTTTGCTGTTAGTTTGCGTTTAATATTGTTTTAAACCGACTCGAAAAAAGGAGGAGGTTCTCAATTCAACTATATGTTTTTTTTGTATGTTTGTTAAGCCATTACTCGGTCAATGGCCGAGTGATTGTGATGGTTATGTCTTAGGAAGATTGGTTCTAAAGTGGGTCCCTATATCAGCTTTATCATTATCCGTTTTTGAATCTGGTTTTTGAATTATACTTAATCTATACTTATAAAATAACACGACCTGACTGACTGATTCATCATTTCTGAACGATAACTGTTAGAGTAACAGCCATGAAATTTAGTAAATAGTAGGTAAGGAATTTTGGAAATTTTACCCCTAAGGGTGTGAAATACAGGTTAAAACTTTGTACGGAAGACCGTCATTTTTTAAAGTTAGCAATATGAAACTTTATTTTTGGATACTTATTAAAATATTATATACTTATTTTAGCGTTTCTGGAAATTCTACCTCTAAGGGGGTAAAAAGGGGTTGAAAGTTTGTATGAAAAGTCGTCACTTTTTTAAGCTAGAAACATAAAACTATTTTTGGGCTACTTATTAAAAATGATTAGATAAGTATTTCAGCGTCTCTGGAAATTCTACCCCTAAGGGGGTGAAATAAGGGTTGAAGGTTTGTATAAAAGACCTGACTAATGGGCTATAATTTGTAAATATACTAAATGCCTTGATAGTAAATCGGCGGGTGACAGCTAGTAGTGCATTTAATTTTCACCTATGTTGACGATAGTCAATGATGAGCATTGATGAGATGGTTGATAGGTTGATAGCAGAACTAAAAAATAGCAAAAATTGATCCGTCCGTTCTTGAAATTGAAATCAGCTTTACCAAAAACAAAAAATCGACTCCAAAAATTCAAAACAACGCATTTTTGGTATGTTACCGCCTTACCACTCCCAATGTAAATTGATCTATCCGTTCTTAAAATTGAAATCGGCTCCACCAAAAATTCAAATCGGCTCCAAAAATACAAAAAAAGCCTTCCTTTCAGGCAGCTCGTAAGAGGCGAGCATAGGCTTACCATCACTAACACAGTGACATCCTACTAGGTGGTAGAGTTTCATATTGACTCACCCGTATTGGTACCACCAACTTACCTATCCTGCCGTCATAACGTCATGTCGTGTTCTAATTCGGAGGGCAAGGTAGCCGGTAAACTTACTTTTGCTCGAGGCCTAACATCCCGGCCTCAGGTTGGCAATGCACTCTTATAATCTTTGGTGTCTCAGGCGGTGTGAATTTCTTACATACATACATACATATCTTCACGCCAAGTCTCTTACGTGGTAGACAGAGAGTATCGAGTGCCAGACCTCACGATCCTGACAAACCTGTCTTGCTTCCTTCACATTCATAACCCTTTTCATACAAACACGCCGGTTTCGGAGACTCTTGACACCACCGTCAGATAATATCCGATTGATCTGAATTTTAATTTCTTACCATCAGGGAATCCGTCTGCTTGTTTGCCGTTCAATATCATACAAAAAAAAATTGTCTAAAATTGATATGCAACCATTAACATGCTACACATGGATGACGTGGCAGAATTTTAGTTGAGAATTCTATTTTAGACAGTCTTTATAAAACATGTGTTTAACAAAAGTTAATTTTTTTCGGGTACGTTACCATATTCTACTGGAGATTTCACGTTGTAACAGATGTAAAATAAGCCTATTTGGTGTTCTCTGTGGTGAGTTCTTCGGCAAAGTTGGCGAAGGACGTGACAATTTATATTGTTTCCCGATTTCTTCCTTTATTCGTGTTTTGGTCGCGGAGGTGGTTGGTGGGAACGTCACTTAACAAACACAAAACGTCACATATTTTGTTATTTGGAGGATAATTTCCCACAACAGTTACACTGCTTATTACATATTTAGCGGAAATAGCAAAATATGGATCATAATGGATTTCCGCAAAGTAACGCCTGATTCAATAAAAAAAAATTACATTGTAATGTCAAATAATTATTCATTTGATTTAAGACAATATGATAATTTTCATTCAATGATTGCTTAGCGCTGACTCAAAATGACTAAGATTTTGATTACAACAGGTTAAGAACTTTGTTATTAGCGATAATAAAAAGTTTGATTTCATCATTTCTTTAATTTTTCGACTGTTTAAATTTTGTTCAAGTTTTTTTTTTGTGTCTATTATCTATCCTAATTTTGCTTCCCTTACAGGTATTTTTTTTCCACTCTTGTATGAGACTAGTTGTTTTCCGCGACTTGGTCCATACGTTTTACTTACTTTTCGTGGTTAATTATGGAAACGGAGCTATAAGCTACTTCTACACATCAAGATTTGTCAGTATCGTGAGGTCTGGCACTCGATACTCTCTGCCTACCCCGTAAGGGATTAAGCGTAAAGACATGTACGTATGTATCATTTGGTGAAAATCCGTTCAGTAGGTTTTGCGTGAAAAGTAAACAGGCAAATCGACAAACATGGTAATAGGCCTTTTTGGGTTCTGTTTTATGTACCAGTACGTAGCAATAGTACTTAGTTTTCAGAAAAAAATAAAATCATGTACGAATTTAATTTAATTTTATTAAGATTACTTGCAAGAAAATCTGCAAGTATTATCGAACCATTTCACTAATTCTATTTCTTTGTACTTTTTAAATATCAATATATGTTAAAATCAAATTAAAAAATAAAACAAAATACATTTATTGTAAGCAAACCACACTAATGCTTAAAGCATACTTCGTTCGAAATCCTAATAAACTTAACTGTTGAACTAATCTGTGTTTTCCTATAATTGGTTTTATGTAAATAAAAAAAAAAATACAAATCATCGAAACTAATTTTAGAATAAATACAACTGTAAAATTTAAATGAAGTAAGACTGCTATCAATTTCAACATTATGATGTCTAGACTGACGAGAATTATTTTCACATTCTATCATCAAATTCAAATTTGGTGGTAAAAGAACCTCAAAAGAACGCTCTTTCAAACGCAAAAAGAGTTTTTAAATAAGCTTACAAAACTCGGGGTAATCGAGTAACATACATAAAATACAGACACCAACATATAACCTACTCCTTTTCTGAAGTTGAAAAATAAACGATTTAAGGTCTCAGCTCACATATCAACTTGGAAAGGGATCGTCACCGTATCGCCTTTCGCGTCGCCGTCAACCAGGCGTCAACTTAACGTATGCACGTAACCAAACAGTATCGGCAGCTTCTGTACATCAACTCGGCTAGGGCTAAACGACACCGCGCTTACGTCTCGCAAGCCTGTAGGGTTACTCTGGAAGCTCGATTCATGCATTATTGGAAGTTAAGATCTAATATGTCATTTTAGGTGCTCTTGAACACAATACTGGCGAATCATTACCATATAGTTAATAGTATATAGTAAATTATTTTATCCTATTCGTTGAATTTATTTGTAACTAAATGTTAATAATCCCCTAATTCTGTGTTCAAAAGTACTTAAAGTGACATATTCGATCCCAATTTCCAATTCGCATGATATCGAGATTCAAGAGTAACCCTACTGTTCCGAGGCGCGGCGATTACGTTACGATTCCGATTAGTTTGCGTTGCGGTATGGATTTTCATATAAACAATGAAGAACGGCTCGAGGCGATACGGTGACCCCTTTCCGAGTTAATATATGTGCTGAGACCTTTACTCCACAACCACATCAAAACATAACCCTTGCTTGCAACATATTGCAAACATATCCTTGTACTTTATTTATTTATCTCATATCGACATCTGTATCATATATAATACTACCGGAGATTACACTTCTAACAAAGATCTGAGACATTTCCAAATACTGCTGACTCACTCTAATGTATGGACCTCTGTTTTTGGGAATCTACTGATGTCAATATAACAAAGTCAAAACGAAAGAGACAGCACATTAGAGTGAGTAAGCAATATTTGTAAACATTTTGTAACTGACATCTGGGAGCTGATTCCGAATCTTTTTAGTGATGATAACTGGGTAAAGTGTATATCAAATAGCTGTCAAATGAGGTGTATAATATTTGCCATCTCCTGTGACCAACAGAAATACCATGGAGATAGCAAATACGAAACACGTCATTTGACAGCTATTTGGTGGACACTTTGCCCAGTGATTATTACTAAAAAGATGCTGAATAGCCCCGCAGATCTTTGTTAAGAGTGTAACCTCCAGTAGTATTATAGTTTCATGGTATATGTCTATGAAGATGTCAATAGATACAGTGTTAACCGTGTTATTCCGACGTGTACTTAGCAAGTTCGTTAAGTTAATTATCCCAGTCTCTGGGCTCTGTGATCTCAAGTACTATTGGAACTAGCAAATTCTGTTACAATAAAATTATATATCGCATTTACAATGTTGCTTCTATTTACAAAGGACTAGAAATTAACGTATTGCAAATAGCCGGGGGAGGATATCTTTGTCTGATTACCAATCTATACCATTTTAATAATCATATATACCTACATATCTCCACGCCAAATTTCTTACGGGGTAGGCAGAGATTACCGTGTGTCAAATCTTATGATCCTGGCAGACCTTTATGGCTGTCTCCATATTCATTACCCTTTTCATATAAACACGCCGGTTTTGGAGACTCTTGACACCACCCTCGTATAACACCCGAGCGATTTGATAGTGGAATGTCAACCTAGATCTCCCCGAGTCTCTACATCCATCCACACTCGCATTGTATATCTTTGTCAACCTTTCATCTGTTCGAGTCGCTTTTCCTATCTGGCCTGATGTATGCTTCGATATTTAAAACTAGTGAATGAATTTTGATGCTGTTTTTAATAGATAGAGGAATATAAGAGATGCTATAAGAGGAAGGTTTATATGTGTAACATAGAAGTGTATACATCCATGCAAAGCTGAGACTGTCTGCTAGTATAAATAAATAAACATCGCCGGACAAGTTACACAAATTGAATGTAACTCCAAAGTAAGCAAATTTTATGCTTTTGTTATGGGTGTAAGTCAACGATACTAATACATAGAAATACTTAAATAGATATCAGAATAAATTTAATAAACACCCACATCCGGAAATGCAGACATTATGTTGTTCAGTACACAAGTGCCTGCTCCCGTCGGGTATCAAACCCGAGCATCACGGTTAGTCGGTGTAGTTAGGCGTGTACGCTAGCCACTAGAATAACGAGGCGGGCAATATAATATACTAGTATTCATTTAATCAAATTATGAACTATTCTTATCTATGCTTTCACTATCTTATATGTAGTTCATTGATCCCTTTAGTAAAACAAACATTCAGATAAGAATCAATAAAATATTTTAATCAATAAAATAATTGATTGAAATATTGTACGGTTTAGGCTGCCCCAAAGCTGTTAATTTTTTTATTTTTATTTCAACAAAATATCCAAACATAAAAAAAATGGCAATCTTTTAGAGTAAGTTTCGGGATGGATGGTAGGTACCCGGGGAGACCAAGGCTGACATTTCACGATCAGATCAATCGGATATTATCCGAGGGTGGTGTCAAGAGTGTCCGAAACCGGCGTGTTTGTATGAAAAGGGTTATGAATGTGAAGGAAGCAAGACAGGTTTGTCAGGATCGTGAGGTCTGGCACTCGATACTCTCTGCCTACCCCGTAAGGGACGTGGCGTGAATATATGTATGTATATATGTATGTAAGATTCGGGAAATATATTAGATGTCTTAGTCATTTCAATTGAAGCTCTTCTAAGTTGGTCGTCAGTTGTCCAGTGTGTCTAGCGTTGTGAAGCAGCAGTGCCGTAGAGAGATTAACCAGTGTCAGTTGTTTAGCAGCCAGCTTTTCCATTATAGCTTGCAAATGATGATGTACATACTATAAATGACGATACTTATTTATTAACTAGGTTCTAATTATTTGCGGTAGTTGTGTGGCCAGATTTCAGAAAACTAACGAATAGTCCCTTTGCAAAAACAGTCCTTAAAAATTAAGCTTGTCTCATTTTCTCTGTATAAAAGTATACCATTTTTCATCACAGGTAAACATAAGCAACACTTGGGTGCTGCCTGAGGAGGGGTTTCCAGTTTTCTACCGCTACTTCAGGGACCGTATCTCTTGGTACGAGGCTGATGCAGTCTGTCAGTTCCACCACGCCAACCTTGTGACTGGTGAGTGCTTCATTATATTAGTAATAGTTTAGACTCCACTAAAATTAGATATTAGATAAGAAAGATTTTTTGAGGTTTTTATAAATTTTTTTTGTTGGTTTTTTCATGGAAACAGACTATGAAACGCACGGCTCTATCAATGGCAAGCGACACCGCCTATAGATACTGTAGATGTTATAGGTGCGTCGCTGCCTTGTGGCTACGGTGTTAGACCTACAGACCGGAACACAACAGTGCCAAACAGTGTTATTTGAGTAACAGGAATAATTATTTTAGCTTGATGCCTAACATCTCGGAGTCAGGTTGGCAGCGCATCATCACCACTTTAGGTGTCTTTAGGTGGCGTGAATTTTTAACCACCAATTTTTTTGGTAAATGACTAATGTGTAGCCAACCCGCGAGGTTTTAACAACTTCACAGGGGCTTTGTAGGCCGAGCAGAGTGCTCAGCCCGAGACATTATTATTTAGATGGATTGGACTGTTCCCTACAACGCCAGCAACAAGGGCTGTCTCCCGGGAGACCATACATCGACTTGGTGCTGCGTTTTGGTTACTGAATGGACTTGTTGGAGAAATAGTGGCTCCTCGTTTGGCATTAGGCGTTAGAAATCCGTTTGTTTGTTTACCTTCCAATATCATAAAAAACAGTTTTATATTTTAGAAGATAAAATGATTTCTTGATGCTGAAAATATACGTCATCTGTGAACATTATAGATAATAAATTTTTGATAGACTAAGGCAACTCCAACCCGTAACATGATAGTTAGTACAAAATACATAAATAAATAAATATCCTGGACAAGTCACACAAACTGAATCTAGCCCCAAAATAAACAAATTATATGCTTGGGTTATGGGTGTTAGTCAACGATTCTAATACATAGAAATACTTAAAAAGATACCAGAATAAATTTAATAAACACCCAGACCCGGAAACGCAGACACCTAAATGTTCATCACACAAATGCCTGTCCCCGTCGGGAATCGAAGCCCAGCCTCGCGGTTGCTCGATGTAGTTAGGCGTGTACGCTAGCCACTCGACCAACGAGGCGGTCAACTTTACTATCTAGACGTTGTCATAAATGATAATTGTCAAAATGATAAAATGTCATAATTGAGTCAGAACTTTCAAAGATATAACAACGCAACTCAAAAATAAAAAGTTTTAATTGATTTTAAAATAAATGCTGGTTATACTTATAGGTATATTATAAAAAAATTGAAATGAAATTTATTTATTTATTTATGTAGCATAAGTATGTTATACTGATACAGACCAATACCTAGATTTTCCCTGTGTTTGTCCCGTGCTCTATAGAAGAATATGAGGCTACAATTTTGCTACTAAGTGACTGCGTCGATTCAGTTTACTAGAAAAGTATTTTTTTATAAACTATCAGACCACTATCCTTTCCATGCATACCATTATGATGTCGGCGTTCGCCAAAGTTGTGTTCCAGTTCCAAGGAGCCGGTTAATCTTAATACATGTAAATTACGTGTCACGTTGTTTGTCCGCGATGGACTCCTAAACTACTTAAACGATTTTAATCAAACTTACACATCGTGTGCAGTTTAATCCAACTTGAAAGATAGGACAGCTTACATCCCAATTTATCGCGCGGAAAGCCGCGGGTAACGACTAGTTTACTCATAAAAAAGGCTCAATATAAAAATGTCAGATTGTTGATCCCTTCCAATCAGAATCTGTCTGTTTATTTGTCTTTTGAAATCATAAAAAAGTACTAAAGCAATCTTATTAAACTTGGCTTTAGGACGAGACTAAATGGCTTCTCTATTATGTCCTTAAGTTTTTTCATTATTGGAATTATCTCCTTCGTCTAAAGGTTGAATCACAATTGGCAATCATCTCTCTATAGAGATAAGATCCTTTTGTGTTGATAATATAAAGCAGCTTAGTATTCCTCGGATTACCAATTCGTTTATTAATTCCTATTCTTGTAGAATGTAATTCCATTAAAACATAATTGTGATATGCTAGCCACGTTCAATATTAAAAATATTTGTTTTGTCAACTTCTGCCAAAAAGACAGATTTCGGGTTTCAAGTTCAGTGAAAATAATCCTTAAGTCACAAGAAGTCATAATTTTAGCTTTAATTTTGGTTTGCCTTTATGTAAGTAGAGTAACTGAAATTGAATATTAAAAAAATACCCACTGGTGGATGATTTAATGAAGATAAGCTGATAAAAAATATATGTTATAAAAAGTAGCCAAGTTGGAATTTACTTAAATACATTCAAAATATTATATTATTAATAATTATCTATAATTATCCGTTTACTGTTGTTTTTTCTTTGCAAGCCATGCCAAATATCAACTGCCACAAAAGAATTAGACGCTTTCATATCTAAATATTACTTAAAATTAATAATCAACCAATCACATGCAACTTGTTGATAACGTGGCAGCGTGTTATTGGTTGAGAACCCAATTTAATACATTATTTAGTAAAACACGTATTTAACGAGAAAAAACGTATTTGTAAGAAGACGGATATTTTTTCCCGGCATATTGAACTAATATCGTTGTAATATCATTGTTTTGTACAAAACATAAATTTACTATATACTAAAACCTTCCTCAATAATGTTCTATCTATTGTTGAAAACCGAATGAAAATACGTCCAGTACTTTTCGAGTAAATCGCGAACAGACAGACAGAGAGACGTGGTGGGGCACTTTGTTTTATAATAATATGTATTGTTAAGTCATTCATTAAATCACAAAAATCAAGTTCTAACGTTAATATATTAATAACCGGTGGATCTACATTTCTAATATTTTATGTTATAAATAAACTTATAAGTTTTGAACATGAAAAAACATCATATCTTTAGGTGACACAGAATTTTTAGTTACGACGAAACCAAATTTACTCGGGTTCGTGTTCGCTACATTTCCCAGTTCTTTTTTAAACATGGCCCGACACCACCGCGTGTTTAGATTAAAAAGTAGAAATTCTCTTAAAGATAAGACACTCTAATTATTATTTCCCGCCCGAAATTTGAATGTTACAAGATAATTAGGTCATTACCGTTCCAGCTTAGTGTTAAATGAGAAATTGTAGTATTGTTTGCTATAGCGGGAACGCTCTAAATTGCAAGTCAGGCATTGTTTATAAAATGAGGTCGAGTCGTTAGGCTGGAAATATCTGTTAAAGCGTTATTTGAGTTTTGAATACGAAGCGAAAAGAGGATTTTTCATATTAATTGAAACAATTGTTAGGATCTTTGCCTGTGTGCCTTAATTACCTTTCTCTTGCTCTGTCGACCTTTGTTTCTATACCAGGAATTGTTTTATTAACCTCCAATGGACAAAGAAGCATATTATAAGTTTGTTGCGTCTCTGTGTATTTCTTCTTTCTGTCTGTCATAACTTTAGAACGGATCGACATATTTCAATGCGTTTTCTTATTGAATGGTGAAGTGATCGAAATAGTTCTTAGCTATATTATACACTAAGTGTCTTATTAATAAATATGGAGTAAAGTACGCCAAGGTTAAACCTCGTCTTATAGTCTTTATTACAATGCAATACAGACTATAATATCAACTTAATTTTACTCCTACCCTAGTCCATGTTTATTAATAAGACGGTAGCAGTTTAACGCAGCTTCGCCTGCGTAACATGGCTTCTACTGCACCGATTTTGATAAAACAAAGCCTATGTCACTCAGGGATAATATAGCATTCTAAAGGTAAAAAAAAAATTAAAAGTGATTCAGTGATTTCGGAGCCTATTAATTTCAAACAAGCAAACAGAATCAAATCTTTCCTCTTTATAATACTAGTATAGATAGGTTTAGTAAGGTATTCCCGTTTAGTTATAGGAATAAACTGAAGACTGTGGCACTTTCTAATGGTAGAGGAACCCGCGATGTCTCGTAGCCGCGTGAGTTCCTCGAACTATCTTCATTATTTTTATTCAAAACATTAAGGTCCCGACAAATAATGCTCACAACGCTTGTTTATTTGCTTGAACGCGCTAATCTCATAAAATACTGGCCCGATTAAAAAAGTATATATTAATTTTATAGGCTGTTGTACGTCATAGACATAGGAGCGAAGCACCAATAAAAAATGTTTCAAAATCGGGGATACTTTTCCTCTTCTTTTCCTTACAAACTGTTAGTGGTTAATGTCAAACGAGGCCAAGTTTGCCGGGCCCGCTAGTATAATATAAGTAGGTAATATTATGGCACCGGTTAATCCTAGAAAAAGACAAATACGAATCAAAAAGGTCGCAGAAACAAATAACAACGTGACCACATGTCATTACGCGACACTTGCTACTACAGCACTGCGAAAACCGCCTAAAGGCCTCGTCGATGCGCGTGTTTGTGTGCGTGCCGCTGACCGTCTAATCCTTGCAAAAGGCAAATACGAATCAAAAAGATCGCGGAAACAAATAACAACGTGACCACATGTCATTACGCG